>CAEFZX010000899.1:0-53541 GCA_903066825.1 Alfaro cultratus | reverse complement strand
ATATGATGTAAAGCACTTTGAAATGCCTTGCCGCTGAAATGTGCTATACAAATAAAATTTGATTGATTGATTGATTGATTGAATAATTCTAACAATAATGACAAAAGAGTAAATTTTGTTTACTAGAAAATAAATGAATAAATAAATCCTTAATTGAATAAATATCAATAGTAGGAAGAAGAAATAAATGAATGCATTATAATTAAAGTTAATGTGCTTCCTTAAATACGCCACTACTAAATTTGCCCCGCCCACTTACCGCACAAAATATTATCACTGTTTTTTGGAAATTAGGTAAATATTTTTATTATTCACATTTCAATGAATTTAAAATGTGACATGACTGAAACATTTATTTATAATGTGACTGAATTACTAAAAGATAAATAAAAAATCATTCAGTGATTTATTTAAATAATTATGGCCGGTTTGGTCCTCCGTATTTTCTTCAGACAATCCTGCAGTCAGACTGGCTCCATATTTTCAGGCTGCAGCTTCAGCTCAGATGTTAGAGGAACTCCTGCTCTGTTTGACATTCATGTGTCCGGGTTCTGTTTGGGTTCTCTTTGGGTCCGTCTAGTAGCGCTCATGTGAAGCCAGGATAGGTTTCCTCTGGCGTGCGGCGCCATGTGACGGGCGCATGCGGGCAGCCGTGTGCAACGTCGAGCTGCAAACCGGAGCCCCCTCCTTTTCTTTTCTCACTTCCCCCCTACACCCACTCCACCCGCTCTGCTTCCTGTCGCCCCTCCCCTCCCGGGACCCGGCCCAGACTCAGAGCACACGCTGTACCTTGCAGAGGTCACATGGACTCAGGCGTGCTCCGGTCACGTGCGCGCCGCGCTGCAGCTCAGCGAGTCTGGTCTCGTCTAACCAGCTCCGCGGCCTCCACCGCAGCGTCGCAGGGCCTGCAGCTGGCGGCGCTCGTCCTGCTGAGGCAGATAACATCCTGAGTGCGCCGCTGCTACGGCCTTCACAGGTCGAAGGTCGCATTCAGGACATTGACCCCGCAGCGGCCGGAGGGGGAGTCAGGTCGCAGGTCGAGCTGCGCCTGATTCCAGTTATCCAACTCCAGGTGCTTGAAGGAAGAAATCAGCTCCATCTTGAGACAAACTGGGAATTAAATCAGAACCAATAAGATCAGAACCAACCAATATTCCTTTGGTTGGCTTCAATCAGTGATCAGAAGGTGAAAAACTAAAGAAAATTCTTCAACAGCAGTTTCTTTGTTGTACTTTATTTAATTTGAGTAAAATTCAGATAACCCGTTTTTTGATTAATTAAAGGTTTTTCACACATTTCACACATTAAAAACATAAATATCAGAAAATAAGTTAATTCTCACACAGTTAATCATTATTTTTTCTAAAGAATTAATATTTTACTATGAATTCATTTTACAATTAAGGTGACTATATTTTGTTGTACATTTAAATATATAACTATTACATTATTTGTTGATATTATCAATAAAATAGGGTCAAATAACATTCAAAGGTACCACAAACATGCAAAAATAAAACCTCCTTTGTAAATCTTTTAAATATTTCTGCAGAATGTGCACAAGTTGCACAATCCGCCCCATTCATGCCTCAGATGACGCATCACTAACCTTCATCTGATTTCTGCTAAACTTTAAACCAGTGGAAATTGCATAAGGTGCAATTTTCAGTTTTAATGAATTTAAAACTGAAATTCTTTTAATTTTCACTAATTAACCAGCAGAGTGCCAGTTCATTGATGCACTGCTGTTCTGTCTCTGGTATATTTTATCATCTGAGGCTCAACGTTCCAGCTGGAAGGTTTTTTGAGGTGAAATAATCATGATCTGAAATGATCTTCCTCTGAGAGTATTTACAGTAAAGAGAGTTTACCCTCCCGTTCTTCCAGCCGACTCAGAGTTCACCATTTCATAGATACGTCTGGTCGTCATGACGACAGTGCTCATAAAATCATAAAAAGCCCAATATGGTCGCTGAGCGTGACGTCAAGCTGGATCCGGATGATAATCTGTAAAATCAGTAAATCTATACTCAGTGCAATATAAAAAAAAACTTTATTGAATTTGGTTTAGAGGTTTCCATGGAAACCCAGCAGGGTTGCTGATTAATCTCAGTTCGTTCCTCCTCTTGGGTCTGCTCAGAACCGGGTCGTTGAGTTTAGACGCTCCTGTTCGGACCGCTTCTGCCTGGGTTACCTGCGCTCGCCTCGCAGAGGTCAGGTCGAACTATTTGTGTCGCCGCTTAAAGACGGATTATCTTTAATCTGGCCTCTGGTTTATAAATGAAAGAACAGCTGAGAAACGAAGTCTGAGACATTGTCAGTCTGAAACGGCAGAGGAACACACTGAGAACTAGATCTGAACCGATTAATCACAATTAATCGGTTATTCAAATAATCATAGCAGTCATTAACCTGAGTATACCAACTCAAAAAAAGCCATTTACTGAAACAACAATACAGTCAGAGCAGAATTAAGCCAGAACTGTAAAAAAATATTAAGATTTCACAATTAGGATAAAGAAAACTTATTTTTTTGTAAATACGTTCTACCCAGAACTCTTCTAGTGGCATTTTTCCTTCACCTGGTTCAAATTCTGTGAAATAAACAACCTCCTATTAAGCTGGTTTTGCATCCAATTATTAATATAAAATTAATAATTCAAGCAGAAAGAGCTTAGATGTTCACATGTTGATGTTTAAAGTGTTTTTTAATGCAGGTGTGTCCTTTGCTACATTTTAGGTATTCAGTTTTAATTCTTTGAGTCACAACTTGGTTCAGAATTGATTTAGTAATAAGTTTTATGCAAGTAGGCACAGCAGAAATTACCATAGGAGACATAAGGCTGTCGCAATAATCAGTCAATTAATCGTATGATAAATAAAAATGAGCTCAATCATTTCCATACAGACGATTAACAATCTTTGAAGAGCAATTGTTTTAACAGAGATTTTATAATCCATCTAATTTATAGTTTTTTTTAAATTTCTGTTTTATTATTTTTGGCTGTTTATATTGAAAATTGGAAATATTTTCGAGTTCCAGTGTTTGGTGTTCTTTACTAAAGATTATTGGTCTTTGAGAGAGAGAACTTTAATTTTTGTGGCATTTTCACTGTTACTGGAAAATGATCTCAGAATAATAATATTACTGTAGTAATTACTGGGAGAATTAATCAACCAGTAAACTTTGTTATTGTGACTGGCCTTGGCAGACGGCTTAGTTCAAACTCACTCTGGTTTTCCAGCAGCAGGGTGACCCAAAACACACCAGCAGATCGAACTCGGAGTGGGTCAGAAAACAAAATGGAGACTTTTAAGTGGCCTAGTCAAAGTCTGGTCTCTGATTCAGGTAACTTGCTTTGGTAGGAGCTCAAACACTGCAAAAACAAGAAATCTTACCAAGTATTTTTGTCCAGTTCCTAGTGGAAATATGAAATAAGATCAAACAAAGTTACAAGTAACTTTTCAGAAAAAGATATAGGAATTTGTTTAAAGTCAGTAATTTCTTAATATTGGTGAAAAACAATAAATAATCTGCTAGTTCCACTGGCAGATTATTTCATTAACATGAAAAAAAATTACATTAAGGAATTATTTACTCAAAATAAGCTCCTTGTATGTCCGTTTTGCCTTATTAAAGAGTACGGAGATATTTCCAGCAGAAACTACACCAAAGATTCTTGGTAGGATTTTGTGTTTTTGGCAGGAAAGTCTCCCATATGTCTGAATCAGAACCTTTCAACAGAATACCTGATGGTAGATGTCAGATAGCTTTGGGTTTTCAGGTCGTTTAGATCCGTTTGTTGCAGCAGATCTCCTGCAGCGCTGCAGAGCAGCTCAGCGGCTCCGGCCTCGTTAATGTGGGTCATGATGTTCGAGCCGCCAGCGGATCAGCGGCCGATGAAAATGCACGTAGCGCCTGGAGTTGTTCGGGACAGGAAGTTTCTTAGCTCTGAAAAAGTCACACAGCAGGCAAATCCAGATTTTTCCCTGCAGTCTATACGGACCAATTCCTAAAACATCCGATTTGTTCCGCTTCCATATCTGAAACTACATTGTATCCGATTGTTTCCAAACCTGTCTGAACGCTCACGTTGCATTTTATCCGACTTTTACACCATTAATATGAGAAATGAGTCATAATTTGGCACCAGAAGAAGCCAGACGCTGGAAATCAAGACGTAAACAATGGCTGAAAATTACAATTCTTAAATTATAAAAGAAGTTTGTGTCAGTTCCACCACTTCACTACAGAGACTGTCAACATTTACTATTAGTTCTGCTTTCTTTTTATTAGCTTTCTGTCATGATCTACACTGAATAGAATAAAATATTATTATAACAATGAAATTTGGGTACAATTCTTCAGATAAAAACAATGGCTCACTTAAAACAATTATAATTACTCACTTATCTGTTGATAAAAAGTTAATTTAAAGGGGCGGTGTTATGTAAAATGCACTTTTTTTTAACTTTACATCCCCCAACAAAAACAAACCTGGAGTTTTGCTTTGATTCTTTCATGCGTGTTTGAGAAATCATTTAATCGCCATGGCAACCATTCAGCTGGGCAAAACGCCTGGGTGGGCCTAGCCCCGCCTTGGAGGACGAAGCTCCTCCTAAGAGCTCCAAAACTTCCCCCTCACAGAGCAACCCTCTCCCACTAGGCTCCTTCAGACTAGCCAGCAGCAATTAGCAAACACCTGGTGGAACTGCACATCTGGTAAAAACGAGTTTCAGAAAGAGCAGGAGTTTTTAGAGAGACAGACGTTAAATTACAATGTCAACGTCTTTTTAAGTCCTATTTGATTATATAATTACTTGATTGTGCTATAAAAAGAAAAACACAAAACTACCCCTTTAAAACCTCCACTGTGTCTGAATTAGAACTCCGACTGCTGAATAAATGTTAAAATTGATTAATAAACATAATTAGGCCCAAGCAGCTAAGCGCTGCGAAGGTCTATTGTTTTCTATTATTACTTCTGTAAACGATGTGCTGCTGTGTGATGCCTACGTTCTTCTTCTGTGCTTTCTGGTCGCTTTGAGGACGTAAAGCGTTCACGCAATCGGGTTTAATTAGTAGCAAAATAAATTCAGCAAAATATCAGAACCTGCTGCTTCTCGATCAGCTGTTGGTCGAGTGTTTGTGTAACCGTTGTGTGGCAGCACCACCAGCTGGATGGTGGAGGTATTACCGCCTCAAGCAGAACTGGAAGCTTCACAGGGAACAAACATGGCCTCCAGGTTCTGATGTTCTGTTTGTCTCTTCTGTCCGGTCCGCAGCCAGAGACACACCCAGCCCCATCGACCCGGAGTCCATCCAGGTCCCGGTGACGTATGAGCCGGACCCGGCCGACCTGGCGCTGTCCAGCGTTCCGGGTCAGGAGATGTTCGACCCCAGGAAGCGCAAGTTCTCCGCCGAGGAGCTGAAGCCGCAGCCCATGATCAAGAAAGCCCGGAAGGTCTTCATCCCCGAGGACCTGAAGGTGAGGAAGAGTCTGTGGGCCAGACCAGAACCAGAACCCATCACAATGACATGGGAAATAAAATCTTTCTTTTTTCATTTAGGAAGATTATTTAGATTTTAACTATAAAATATTAACTTAGAATAATTTCTTTCTTTCTTTCTTTCTTTTCCTTCCTCCCTTCCTTTTTCCTCTCTTCCTTCCTTCCTTCCTTCACTATTTTCTTAAGTCAGTCAGAAACATCTGATCTTTTCAGATGTTTATTCAGATGCATGTTTTGCTACGACTGATCAGCCATTAACTAGAGCAATGCTGTTATTGAATTTTAGGCAATAAAGTGTAAATTTTCTTATTTAAAAAATAATTGAACTATTTGTTTTTTTGTGTTTTTTTTTATGTATTTCTGATATTGTATAAATTAAACTTAAGTAGTTAAATGAAAGACCAGCAGAATGTTCCATCCTTCACTGGAATCGTCACTGACGATTAATCGTTTGTGGCAGGATTCACCTTCAAAATAAAAGCATCATTTATTTTTAGTATTTCATTGCCATGTTGTTTTGCTCACTGAGCCCTCTGCTGCTCCCTGCAGGATGATAAATACTGGGCACGACGCAGAAAGAACAACGTGGCGGCGAAGCGCTCGCGGGACGCGCGCCGCCTCAAGGAGAACCAGATCGCCATCCGAGCCAGCTTCCTGGAGAAGGAGAACGCCGCGCTGCGCGTCGAGGTGTCCGACTTGAGGAAGGAGCTGGGTCGCTGCAAGAACATTCTGGCTAAATACGAGGCGCGACACGGGCCCCTGTGAGCCCCTCCTGTGGCCCACCTCTGCTCCCAGAACCTCCAGTTTTCCCTCCTGTTTGAAGGACAATGTTTCTAATGGCGGCAGCCCCACCTGTATGATTCTGGTATTTTATTAAGCTTCATCTCGTCTGCTCCTCCTTTGATTTCGCTACATGGTTTGAATAAATAGATATAAATATATTTACATGTGCGTACTTCCCACTGTGAGGAGTTCAAGCCCGCCTCCTTCTCTACATCAGATCAGGACTAAAATCCTCTTTATTTTGTCGTTTTTAGCCTCTTATGTTAGTATTTCCTGTCCAGTCCAGGAACATTTTGCTCTCTGTTATTATGTTTTAATTTCTTGAGCAATAATTTTAAATATGTCTCCACCTCCTGCTCCCGTTTGTTAACTTCTGCACTAACTAGCGTCTCACAATCGGATCCGGTTCAAGAAAATTCCTCCTATTTATCTCCCTTTTATTTCTCAGATGGAAGATTGTTGTTTTTATATCTATAAATAAATATATATATTCTGTTGATATAATTGTTAGTATTATTACTGCTCTGAAAGCTGTGGTTGTTTAGCCTCCTTCTCTTCAGGTTGAAGCATGATTTCTCTGTTTTTTGGGCTAGTTGTTGATTCTTTGGATTCTGTTTGACTTGGCATGACGAGTCCGAGTGTTTTTGTTTTGTTTTTTCTTTCTTTTAGGACTCAGTGCAGATGTCTTGTCCGTGGCGTCTGTTTGCCGTCTTTTTAAAGATGGCTGTATGAATGTAAAAGAGAAAAGAGGTTGGATGGTGTTGTCCAATACTGTGGTTCACCCAGTCAGTTTGTTTCCTGCAGATCAAACCAGAGATGTTTCTATAAATCTATACATTGTTCCTTTTTGTACAGTATTTTTCCAATATATATATACATATATATAGAATTGGTGAATTGTGTATTTTAAAGGCACAACAAGTCCAGAGAAATATTAAAAATGTGTTTAATAAAATAAATGAATAAATAAAGAGGTATTTTGATATTCTATTTGAGGGAATGGGAAGGAAACCAAAAATATTGGGGGCATTATTGTAATTATATAATATGATTTCAACAGCCCTTAATGTGCTTAATGTTCTCAAAAACATGGGATGGCGTTACTATGACGGCAGGGAAACCATAGCTGGTTCTTCCTGTTGCTCTGCGATTGTTTTCTTCAGCTGTAGCGAGTCACTGAACCCGAGTGATGAACCTTGGAAGACTTTTTTTAGTTGCTTTTGCCGTTTTCTTCTTAACTGGGTTTACTGCAGAGTCTTTAGATTGAAGCTGGATTTATGAGTCATGCTTTAGACATCCATCAGTCTACGATGTGGATATGTTGTTTCACAAGGCAGATCATGGCATGTATGGAAGTCCAGAGATCCCAAAATGATGGCATTTTTTTGCATGACAATCCTAAAGATTATTTCATGCAAATATTTGCAGTTTGTTCTAATTGTGCAAAACGTAACCCGTTCCAGAAAGATTTACCTCAAACGTCATCTCACTGTAGAAGAAGAGGCCACTAATGCCAGATGTTGCATAACTTACACCAATACCAAAGATTGTTTTGGAAGTGATTATCCTCTATCAACATAAAAAATTTGCACACTAATTATTTTATTCAAATAAACCAGCTCTGCTTAAAATGACCCCTGATTAATGGCAAAAAATATTATTTTTTATATATTTCTGCCATAAGTGCTTTTTTATTCAGTTTTGAAAAGATTGCATTATATTTTGTTAAAAGGCTGATGAAATATTACATCAAATTTTAACCATCTCGGAAGCATCATGGTTTTTAAAGACAGTTGCTGTTTTTAGCTGGCATTTTCCACTTGAAAATTAGATATTCTGCAAATGTTTAAATTAGCAGGTTCCATTCCTGCCATAAATGTATTATTAAGTTAAAGCAACACTACATCTTAAACACAAGTGGGCAGAAGCTGTGTAATAATTCAACAAAATAACACATTTAATATGCTCTTAAGATCTTTTTAGTTCATTAAGCTCATTAATTCCAATAAGTTTTTGGCATCTCAGGACTTCCGTATATGTCTCCTGAGGTCATGCTCATTTGGATCTTCTGTATTTGGTTCATTTAAAGATTGGTAAAGTGAAATAAAATAAATCCTGGAACCTCCACCCCTGTAAAACAAAACTCTCACATTCCACTGAGACTTTTCGGAGCGTTATTGATCTGGTCCACAGTTGTGAGCGATATTAGGCGACCATTTTGTTACCCAGAGTTTTTATCACTTTTGAGGCTCCAAAGCTTTCAGGGCATCTTTGTTTTTCCTTAGAATCAAGCAGAAAAAAGCCAGTAATGAATCTGTGAAATCCCAAACGTACCTCACCTGTGGAGTGATCTCTCTACCTCACCTGGAAATATTAACCATAATAATCGTGAGTTTGTTCCAGTGCCTTTAATTCACCGACTGTTTCCCAGTGTTTTGGTCCCATACAGCGCCGCCCTGATGGCTCCAGATTGGAGCCGGAAGATTTCCTGAACCTTCGTTTTATTTCAAACATTGCAGCAGAATTGTAACCATTGTATTCATGGCAACACCAACAGACTGTTTCAGAGTGTATGAAGTGCAGCATAAAGGAGTATTACGTGTTGTTCAGTCCTCTGCCTCTCTGTCTGTAATTTCTAGTGTCTAATAAAAATACCACTTATTTTCCCATGTGTTTTCATTCTCTGCACATAGATGTATATGTCAAAATATTAGAATACTGTGAAAAAGTTTAATATTGTTATATAGATGTTATATACATATAGATTTATCACACAGTAAAATATTTCATGCTATTATATGTTGTAATCTTTAAAATTGTGGCTCATAGATGGTGAAAACTCAAAAGAAAATTAAAATATTACATCTGATTAATTTAAAAAAAAGGGATATTTTAAGCAGAGATAGTTTTTTGAAAGGTATGTTCATTTCTATGCACTTAATAGTTGGTCTGGACTCCTTTTGGATGAAGTACTGCATCAATGTGGCGTAGCATGGAGGAGATCACCCTGTGGTTCCGCTGAGGTTCTGGAAGTCCAGGTTGAATTGAGGACAGCCTTCAGATTATGTCCATTGTTGGTTCTGGTGTTGTGGCTTCAGTTATATTATTTCAGCTTTTCCAATGTTCATCAGCTGCTCCCTGTTGTAAAGCACCCTGTTGCTATGGTTACGCATCTTAAAAGAGCAAAGTATAAAAAGTACCAGTCCATCTTCAGAGCATCCAAAACAAAAGGGAACGGTTGTACAAGAAAAGTTATTTTCTGAATGAAATGAAAACAGAACCGTAAGAAAAAACTCAAACTGGTGTCAGATTTTAGCGGTTGTAAGACTTTTATATTGTGTTTGGTTAAAAAAAACAAAAAAAAATTAATAAAATTCTTCCACTAACGCCAGACACGTTAGTTTTGGTTGTTTTTTCTTTCCCAGAATGCCTTGCGCTGTGCTATGCATTCGACCCGAACCCGATGCACAAGTTTGTCATATGGGCCAAAATCCTGGAGTAAAAAGTGGAAAAAGAGAGAATAAAAAATGCTAGCAAAGCAGTCCGATTATTGTTGATGTTTGAAGGAAAGATAGATCCACTCTTAAAATTTGTTGTATGTGCTGAATGACGCCATCATAATATTTTGTTTTATTTTACATAAACTGAATCATAAATTGTACAGCAGAGCTTTAGTGACATCTAGTGGACATTGTTCCGGCTGGACGCATGATGTCAGTCTGTCCTTCTGACATGTTTGTCCTTTGGATATTATCCGTCTGTAAGTTCATGTTTTTAAATTATTGTTTTAATAATGTGTAGCATTTTGTCGGAAAAGCTTCTTTCTATGTTGTCTAGTTAATTTCAATTAGCTGACCATTTGTTAGCTGAGGTGTAGTTGCCTTTTGCATATGATCTGTAGTTGTACTTCATTTTGATTTTTGTTAGTTTTATGAAGAACTTAATAGAAAAATAAAAACAAAATACCAGCAAGGACTGGGTTATTTTTCCAGATGTTAGCTGAAAGGTGTTTTACATTTCTAACTCCTGTAGGCTCAGTTGAACAAATTAATAAAATCCAAATGTACCATTTAGTAAATTAAATAAAAGCTGATTGGGTATAGCAAAGTCAGCTTTTCAGTAAAAGTCCAGATAAAAGTAGTTCTGCGTTTACAAGTTTGGTTGTAAAAACATATTTTGTGTTATAATTAATATTTTCCACTGTAAGCTTATTATGGCAGTAATAATTTCACCCTTATTAAAATGTATCATTATTGAACCGCAGTTTACTGAAAGCAAAACGAACTGAGTCCAGACACCAAGCTGCAGATATTGTCTTTATTGTCACATTACCAAGGTGAGGTACAGTACAGTGGAGCGTTCAGATTTTACAAAGAACCATCACCAGCCAGTGAAAGAGACAAAACAAAAGCAATTATTCTCTGCAAAAAGGCCAGAATCATCAGAATCAACATAGAAAACAGACTGGATCACAAGAGAAGAGTCATGATTATTAAAACATGAACTGTGATTTGGTTTCAGATGTTGCTAGGAAGGAAAAACAAAACAGGAAGCAAACGTAAAAAAAAAATAATCAAAGTCCTCATGATATGAAACACTGTTTAACATCGGTGTGCAAAAATCACAAGACACACAACAGGAAATGTTACACCACACAACAGCTCACACACACTCACACACAATATTCACATTTTTATTAAAAAAAAAAAAAAAAAAGATAAATCAAACTGCTTTTAATTGGGAGTCTCCTCATTTGGCTCATTAACACCCAGCTCTCCTGTTTCTCCTCTACCTTATGAAATACTGAGGAATGCTACCAAGCTGCCACCAGAGGGCGCCAACAACTTCCAGCAGAAACAGATATTAATAGAAGAAAACATGATTTACACAACATTTTTGGTTCAGATATGAGAATAACTCTACCTTAATACTTCATTAACCAATTACATTTTTTAAAAACTTTGAAGTTTTAGTTACGCTGCCTTTATTTGGAGCTTTGGTTTCTTTCAGTAGAAATAATAAGAGCTGCTGATTTTTAGCACCTTGCTTGATTTTCTCTGGATGAAACGAATCGACCCTTAAAGAGGAATGTGACTCGCTTTGAGTGGTTTTAAAAAGACGCTATCAAACGTCACAAATACCGAAGCTTTGGAGATTTCTTCTCTTACAAAAACACTTGATTTTATCAGAGGACGGTGACAAACCAGCTTTCCTCCTGGTTACAATACAGTAAACAAGTTAAGGTTGTTGTCGTAAACTTTTACTGTTGCAGCTTGGCTGGGCAGTGGGGGGGCGGCTGGGCGGAGAGATGGTCAGGACTGGAGGAGGGATTTGGAGCTGGGGGCGTTGTACAGGTACTTCCAGATGGCGTAGTAGTGAACGGCGGCAGCCAGAGCCACAAACACGTGCCAGATGGCGTGAGCGAAGGGAATGACGCCGTCGCTCTTGAAGAAGAACACGCCGAGGCAGTAGATGAGTCCTCCACACGCCAGCTCCTGCAGGCCGTCCGTGTTGCTCTGGAAAAATAAAAACAGAGAAAAATTTCTTCCTAGAAGCTGGAATAAAACTCAAAGGCACGATATTCTTTATAACCACAAGAGGACAGCAGAGAGAAAAACGCAAATACTCTTGCACCTACAGGGAAGGACTTTAACTTGTTAATTTAGGTTTTAATCAGAGGTGGGCAGAGTATCCAAAAATTATACTAGAGTAAGAGTAGCACTACTTCAGCATTTGTTTACTCAAATGAAAGTATATAAAAAAGTAAGAGTAAAAAAATATTTGGTAAAAAGACTACTCAAGGTCAAATTATCAATTATTAGTATATAAAAATTACATCTTAGATGGAACAAAATATAAAGTCAAGTGGCATTTTAAGGACAAAATTGACAAAAAATAAAATCAGGCCAAAGAAAATTTTCAAAATCAGTTTCTTTAAATAAAAAACTTATGAAACTTTAACAAAAACCTGCAGGTGTGTGTCTGTCTGGGTAATTTTTGGGTAAAGCATGTTTATTTTTTTTCATTCAGCGGGTAGAGAATCCAGAAATTTTACTCAAGTAAAAGTAGAAATACTTCATTATAAAATTAATCAAGTAAAATAAAAAGTGCAGAGCAGTAAAAATAATTTTTTTCCAAAAGGTTGCCCAAGTAAATGTAACTAGTTACTACCCAACTCTGGTTAACGCAATTAATTGCATTTTTAGTTTTTTAACAAACAAAGGTTCCAGCTACTCAAAAGTTTCTGCTACGCCTGTAAGCCTGATGCTCAAGCGACATCCACCAAATGGGTTTTTGAATAGAAAACTTTGCTTATTTTGCCTATAAAGTTTAATTATTTACAGACCTTAATGTAATCTGGTAAAATGGTAGGATCTTCTTACCATTGATGTCACGACTGCTGCAGGAAAAAATCCCATAGTCAAATAGAAGGCCAACTCCACCAGTTTGTACCTGAGAAGACAAACATGCGCTGGATGAGTCCACCGGGCCTCAGTTTGGACACCAGCCGCTAACGGCTCCAGTCTGAACAGAAACTCACTTTTCGTGATAGTTGAAGACATAAATGGTCCCGGCAGCAGCCATGAGCCACACAAACCAGCGCATGTGAGCCGCTAACGGTCCGAGCTCCCGCAGGTTCAACCTGAACCGAGACAAGAACAGAACCGACCCAGAGTGAGGCTTCGCTTTCAACGGCAGCCGTGTGTGTGTTCTGTTCTCAGCCGGATGCTCACCAAGGTGTGTAAGAGGCAGCAATGAAGAAGTAGATGACGACTCGGTCACACATGTGGAAGCACTGCTCCACTGACCTGTAACACAGAGAAACTGGTTAAACTGGGTCCAGGAAGAGATGCTGGGTCATACCAGCATTAAGCAACATCTAAAATGGAGGCTTGGTTGTGAGGAAATGAATGCAAACCTTCTCACCTCATGTGGCTCTTCTTCCAGGTGATGATGTGAAACACGGTGGAGACCACGAACAGGGCGCACAGGCCCAGTCCGTACACCCAGGCCGTGATCCGCTCCCAGTTGTTGTCGGACAAGCAGTGCAACAGCGTCATTCCCACGAAGGCCGGCAAGATGAGGAGCTGCGGAGACGAGAGAAACAAACGGCAGTCAGTGGACGTTCTCAGACCGGAGCGAGTCGGCGGCGTTCAGAGAGACGGGACTCACTGCGTGAGTGTAGCAGTTGGCAGCATGTTCGTAGACGGTGGGCTGGTAGCGACAGTTAGCAGAAGCCCGTCGGTTCATGAATCTGAAACCAGAAAAACAGGCTGAAATGTAAAACCAAGTTTGTGTTTTTGTGTCACAGTAAGCAACGCAGTAATTTCCATTTGCATGATTTATCTTTTCTCTTTCTACCAGAAAAATTAATACTAAAGTCTTCAGTCTTTTGGTCTCAACTAGCTAATTTTTGAAGAAAAATTTTGTTTCACAGAGACTTCATAAATCATTTTATTTGTTGTTTTTCTTATTTATTTTGTACATTTAAAATGTCTTCTGGTGTATTCCAGTGTTAAAATATCAATTTTAACACTGGAAAATGAACTAACATCTGTAGTATACATACTATAGATGTTAGTATACATCTGTAGTATGCATACTAACATCTGCATACTACAAATTTTAGTATGCTTTATAGTTTCAGCGCGTAAGCATATTCACGTGGTGAAAACTATAATGTTTAAAATTCTTCTATGTAATAAAAAAAATTACGAAATTAGAATTACTTGATTGCAAAATCTTTTAAATGTTAAAAAGCGTATAATTTGGCCAAAACAGAAGTATCCAAAACCCCAAAGATGATTAATATAAATAATGATTAACACCGATTTCATATGGAAAGACAAAGAGACCGGAAGTCAACCCTCCCCATCTTATAGAGAAAAACTGATTTTCATAGATCAACAGGCATCCAGGAAGTCTATCAAAATCATGAATTGTTTTTATCATAACTGCAGCCTTAGATTAGTCAATTGTTAAAACTTTGCATTTCTGGAAATTCTCATATAATTTACATAAACTTTATTTACACAAAAAATCAATTTTTTATGATCTAAAAAGAGCCAAAACTGCCTTCACTTACCTGTGAAAACTATAAACACCCTTCATATCTGCTCCTTTTCTATTCCACAGATGAAAACAATAATGACCTGATGTATTTGAGGAGGAATAAAACAATAAACCTGCCCGAGGAGCCACACAAATCGAAAGGCCTAACATCCAGCTAGTGGGCTACAAGCTAACTGTAGCTACAAGGCACCGTCGGCACCACCCCGCCCACTGCTACAGCTCCATTTTAGCCTCTTTCTCAACACCATTATGATGGAAACCCCGAATCAGCACCTCATCTGGACGATGGAAATGTCCATAAGCAGCAGCGTCTCACAGGTGGAAGCCCATAGCGCCCCGAAAACCAAGCTGCCCAGGCAGTAAATAAAAGCTGAATCCCGCTGTGCGCTACCGGCGTTCAGTCAGTTGATTGGCAGTGGGCTGAGCCAATCAGGAGCGACGCTTCTGCAACACGGGCCAATCAGATTTGAGGTAGACGACAACGTCATAAATATTAATTTTCATAAATTGTTTATACACCTGACCCAAAGGTATTATAGTTCAACAAATAATTTATCAATCAAATTAATATTTAAACGTAAAATAAAGCTGCTATAAATCAATCAATAAATAAAAACAATAGATATTTCTTATAACTGTGTTAGTCATGTATTAAATACACAATAAAATGAAACATGCTTTATTACATAACTAAATAGATAGATTAACATGATCTATCTATCTATCTATCTATCTATCTATCTATCTATCTATCTATCTATCTATCTATCTATCTATCTATCTATCTAGAAAATAAAGAAGACAGACCACTTTGTTTTTGTCTTTTTGTTTGTTTTGTTGTGTGATAAACTTCTTCTGATTCAAACACTTAATCTGAGTAAAACCTTCAGACAGATTCTGTGCCATGAATCCAGACAGTGAACTGCACACTAACTGGTAAAGCCAGTTACATAACAGCACTGTGACTCGTTTAGTGCTGTTTAGATGTAAAGGAGTGTTTATGTAAGAACACAGAGGGCTTAGTAAAGTTCACTCTGTACTCGACCTCAAAAATAAACCTCTCTGCTGTGTTTCTGCCTCTTTTCTGGGAATATTTCTAATCAGCAGCTACATTTCAAATGTTTGTGCACTCCCTGGTTTTGCTCACACCTCTACAGACGTCGCAGTGCTGCAGCTTCCAGGACTGGATGTAACTGATCTGAGTGTTTGTCTGACTTCCACTAATCACTTTCTCAGGTGGGTCGAGGATGAAGTTTCTCTGCCGTTTAACCTGCTCTCACCGGAGACGCAGCGTCAGATTACACGTGGAATTTCCACCTGGTCAAACGATCTTTACTTCTGAACACACAACTGGAAATACATGCACAAACTAATGGGTGGGATTTTATTTAGTAATGCTGTGTTTTAGTTTCAGTTTTGAGTTGTGGTTTCCCAGCTCTACCTCAAAACAAACTTTGGTTTGATTTGCTCTCAATATAATATTTTGTATTTTGCACACAAACCATGTTAATATGTTATTAAAGAATTTTGTAGACAACAGTAAACTTCTTCCAAATTCTGTCCAAGGTTTGAAAAGATAATTAAAAGAAAGAAAAACACCTAAAGGTCATAAGTTTGATTATATATGAAACATAAGTATGATAAATACTAAAGTATGAAATATCGCACACAGCTGGTAAAAAGTTTCTCCTAAGTAGGTGTAAATCCAAAACTGTGTTCAGGATAATAATAATAAAATGTCATTTATAATACACTCTACATGTAAATCTCAGTGCTACCGAATTAAAACAAAAACATTAACCAATGTGAAAACAACAAAAACTCATTTAAAACATTGATTGTAAGATATTAAGTAAAAGAATATTAAAACAGTGATTAAGTTCACGTTTCAAATCTACAAACTGTACAATAATGAACCTTAAATTTCATTATTTATTAGTTTGTTTTTATTTGTCTATTTTCTACAAGACTCCTATCCTACTGCAGGACATGCAGACGAGAGGTAGATGTGTAAATGTTTCTGATTTAAGAGATTTAGATTTAAGATAAAATATCACATGGATGAGTAAAGATTGGTCACATGTTCTATTATTGTAAAGTTTTTTTTTCTGTCAATTTTTAAAAAAGCTCCATTCGCAAGTCAAAAGGGAAAAAAACACAATATTGAAAAAACAGTTTATCGAGATCAAATATTTTCCACCTTTTCTCAGCCTGAATGATAAAATCTGGATCCAAAAAGACCAACAACAATTCTTCTCTGGTGAAGTTGAGTTCAACTCTTTCACTTTTAATTTCAAATATTTTATTTAATCACAAATAATTTTTATTTCTGTATTTCTAAAATATTATTAACCCTCTCAGGCTCAAATTAAGTTCTAGTTGCAGGAACAAATCTGATATTTAGCTGTTGCAAATCTGCAACATCTGCCTGGAGAGGGTTAAAATATAATTTTACTTTTTAAAGTATTAATAGAAATAAACAAATCATCCAACAAATTGAGAAAATGACAAGAAAACTGATCAATAATAAATAGAATAGCATGTTTACAACATTACATGAGTAACATCGTATGATTAAGAAAAACAAATTGAATTGTTCAGTTTATAGAATCAATGATTGAGAGAATTGCTGTGAGAATCAGAGGAAATTGATTAGCTGGTAATAGAGCAGACCCTCTGATTTAAAAACTAATCTGTAATTGTTTGGATGTTTACAAATAAATTAGAACATTTTTATATTTCATGATCAAATTAGTGAGCAAAAAAACCCAAACCTACATTTTAAGCTAACATTAACCACAGATTAGCATCTTTATTAGCTTCGACTCGTCATTCTTTGTGTAAGATTAAATCTTCTCTACTCTGGTTTACAGCTTTCTTGTTTTTAATCCCTGATTGCTTAATGGACTCAGGATCACATCCGACTCCATCGTCTCTCTGATCGGGTTTCTAAACATACAGCCAGGCAGAGGAGTGGCAAAAGCAAACGTGGTGGATTAGCAGTGCTTTGCGACAACTGATGGTGTTACCGAGGAATATTGTCTCTTGTGCCTGGATATGGAGCTGTTAGCATGTCATAATAGTTATGAGACCATCATTTAACAACAGTCTGCAGTCAGAGGCCTCTTCAGGTTTGTTGCAGGACTGACTGCTACTGGAGATATTTCCTGCAAATCCACAACGATTCTTTGATTGTTTTTCTCTCTGTCTTGCGTTAGATCTGGTTTATGAGTGAAACAAAGATCGATCCAAGTGTTTTGCTTTATGAGCTTCCTGCAGAACTTCAGTCTGTTCTTCATACTTTTCTCACATAGAAGTGACTCCTTCTTGTTTTTTAAAGGTTTTCTAATCAAGATTAAATTTTAGAAATAGCTGAATATCTAATAATTAGCTGTGAAGCTTCTCCTAAATGTTAAAGGTGCATGAACGTATAACTTTTGAGTATAAAACTGAGCTTGCATGTAAATATGTCACTTGTACATGTTTAGAACCAAATAAAAGTGAGTACTGACACCCAGAGAGCGTATTTGGGTTTTAGCAGAACGACTTCCAGGAGTCTGCTGTGAAAACTGTCCATGCAGGAGAGCGACTTGAATTAAAGAGGCTTTGTGTACACACGTGGCAGCAAGTTAAATAGCTTTTTAATTGGTTTACACTTTCCTGGTCAGGGTGTACTAGTCACATCCAGTCATGCTGTTCTAAAATCTCAACCACAGTGTGAAGGTCAAAGCCTAAAATTAAGTGGGAAAGTAAGTTTTTAGTTATTAATCTCAAAAAGATTCTTGTGACCTTTTTGAGTTTTATTTTTGTTGAAGTTTGTCTGTGTTGAAGTAAATAGCATAAAATGTAGCCACATTTTTGTCTTATTATGCCTTTTCATACCAAACAGAGCCTTTAATGTTCCTTCTCTACAATTCCCTGCCATTGAATCCCATTTAAAATGAATAAATACATTAACTCTGCAGTTGGACGTCCATTTTTTCTGTTAATTGTGAAGATGAACATATTTCTTTCTTGCATTTTGCGACTCTGGGTTTCATAACATGCCTCACCACTACATTAAAAAAATAGTTTGAATAATAATCACTAAAACGTTTTTAGTAAATTCTGAAAATAAATAAATATTGTTTTATGTGGCAGTGAGGACTGAAGATAAAAATTGCATTCATAAATAAGTTTAAAAATATATTTAATGGTAATTTTTTAAAGGAAAATTTTGTGTTCAAGGGACTCAGGTGGATCACGTCATGATGGGATCTCAGCTGTTTTCTTGAATAATTACTCCTTTAATGGCTCCTATCATCTCCAGGGATGCAATGAAACAATATTCAAGTACAAGAACCAACATTTAAGTAGTACTAGTGCTAATAATATAAGTACTATTCACCTAAAAAATGTGATCTGTGCCAATATGTGGAACTAAATTAGACACATATTTTATAGCTTTCAAAGCGTCTGAACTGTCATCCAATCAGATTCCTCAACAGAAACATAACTAAAGCTGTTTTTATTAGCTGTATTTTCTTTTTATTAGTTTCCTTCGCCTTGTTATGATTTTATGATAACAGTGTCAGGTCCACTTGCTCAAAATCAATCAATAGACGGCGCTGTCCATTATTATTTCCGTCAACAATGCGCCGCTCTATGACGTCAACGTTCTTCTTCTGCGCATGCGGCTCGCTTTGAGGGCCAAACCGTTCTGACCGAAGACTGACAGCGGTCAAATTAGTAGTATGAATAACCTCACAAATAAATAAATAAATAAATAAATTTGATTGTAGCAAAAAATTGGAACTGAGCATGAAGGCCTGCTGTGTAAATTAGTCATATTGTGTATTTTTCAGCATAGAAGCCCATTCGATGGCAGAGTAGCACCATTTTAACATGTTTTTACTCAAGTAAAAGTAGAATGTAGCTGTTTATTGTGCTGCGGTGGCACAGTGGTTAAGCACAACCCACATTTGGAGGCCTTAGTCGCAGGTTTGATTCCCGGCCTGGCATCCTTGCTTTCTCTCATTACCCACTTTCCTGTCAATTAATCAAATAAAGGCTACCAGAGCCAAAAAAATCTTTAAGAAAGTAGCTGTTCAAGAAATTACTCAATTAAGTTTAAAAAAGGTATTTGGTAAAAAGTCTACTCAAGTATTGATCATAACATAATTTAATATTTAAAAATTACATCAACTGACAAACCAATATACATTTGCATGGAAATTTTGGAGTTTAAAGACCAAAGTGAAAATAATTCATATAAATAACATAATTACAAAGTATCAAAATCAAGCAAAAGAGATTTTTTTTCCCCAAATCAATTTATTTCACAATAAAACTTTAAAATTTGAACAAAAACTGCAGGTGCGTGCCTGGTGAATTTTTGGTTAAAAGCAGAACATAAAAACTCAGAAAAATAATTTTTTCCTTCAAACAGGTTTTCAAATAAATGTAACTATTTTCAACCCAACTCCACTTGTTATTGTTTTATCAAATTCCTTTTTTAAAAGTGTATTTTCACATGATCTTTTTGTTGTATTTTTGCCATGAAGTGGGTTGGAGTGTGTGTGTGTGTGTGTGTGTGCAAGTTGCTACTGGCTGTTGCAGCTGGAATTAATCTGTCGTCACACCAGCACCACCTCGGACAGACACCCACCTGGGATTGGCACTGGAGCTTCTCTAATAATCCTGCATATATCTCCCAGATTAAATGCATGCCAGAGAGTTTACTTCATGTTGTTTAAATAATTTTGAGTAAAAATTAATCTTTCAGGCTGAAGATCACGGCTGCTTTCCTGCTCCCAGTTTATCTGCCTCAGTAACATCTGTTTGATTTAATCTGTGTTTTCATTCTTTGCCATAATCTGCAATAAAACTCTAGTTTAGCAGAACCCTGCTACCATAATCTGCTAAAACCAGCTATATTAATAGGCTGTAAATGAGAATTTCCAGAAAAACAGTGTAATTTAAAACCAGATTAATTAGTCATGTGTTTCCAGGCTATAGTCAGATTACAGAAGTTCTGCTTCATGAATGGAATCCATTTATTTCCTAGAAGTGTGAGAATTACTCTGAGCACCATCCCTGAGTCTAGGCGGCTTTCTTATGTCTATTTCTGTCCAGCTTTAGCAACACAAGCTGAACGCTGGGACGTAAAAATAAATCATTGTCTCTTTGTAGCAGACATACATATGTCTGTGTATTTTGCAGGATAATATTCTCGTTGACCAACAGCTCAGTCTTTCTCTTGTTTCAGTTCGTGTGAAATGCTGAACACATTTTTCTTACGTCAGACTTGTAAGAATGACATTTTCAGCTGGTGTGGTTTGCTTTCTCTGCACTGTGTCAAACAAGCCAAACCTTTTAAAACACCTGTTCCCCTCCTCACCTGTGGTGGCGCTGCACCAAGAACCACTGATAAAAACTACCAAATCTTACCAGCTATTTTTGTCCACTTTCTAATGCACACATCTTTGTTTTAATAAGACTAACTTACAAGTAACTTTTCAACAAGATGGAGGAGCTTGTTTTAAGTCAATAATTTCTCAATATTGATGTTTTAGTTCCACTGGCTGATTTTCTGACTTTTAACATAAATTCCATATTTCTTTCACATGGAAAAATGCCTTGTAATAAGTGGAAAAATCCTCAAGTGGAACCAGCATGTTTTTATAATCAATTTTAAGGAACTATTTACATAATTCCCTAAATTGGAATTATGTAATATATCTGGCTGAAAGGTTACTTGTGAGTTGGTTTTGTCTTATTAAAAAGACATTTGCACGAGAAACTGGACAGAAACATTTGGTACCATGTTGTGTTTTTCATTGTGTGTGTCAGCTGGCTTCTGGTTACACATTAAACATAGATGTTATCTACTGACAGGCAACGTCCTTGTTATGTGGAACTGATAATAAATGAGTGACGCAACTTACAGTCCTTCAAACAGGACGCCTGTCTCAACACAGTGATACAGAAGAGAAATTGTCTCATGTTTTTGGTTTAATTTTGTCACATTGACATTTGATTACTGCCAGACCTGTAGAGTTAAAAAAGTGACCTTTTAAGAACCTGTCTGACAACAGGAAGTAGACAAAAAGAGTTTCAAAGCAAGAAACTACACAAAAATGTGTCTCATATTTACCAAAAACATCTTGATGAATCTTTTCAGAAGGAGCAAATTTGACGTAAGACTAACAGCATTTCATAAACAGACACAAATAGCTGAAAAGGACGAGAGAGAAGGATGAAAATGTAACAGATAAAAGACAGTGGATAAGTTATCAGGAGGAAGTTTGTAAATATTTGCTACTGAAATTACTCTTGTCCTATTTGCATTTACAAGAAAAATAAAGGAAATTGTTTTTGTTGTTATTTGGTTCTTCAGTCATTAATCACTTATTTTTCATAAAACTGATAAATTAAACAACTTGGCTAGTGGTAAACGTGAGTTAAAATATATTTCAGTATAACACTACATCTCTATTGTTATGTTTCTGATAAGTTTGATCAGCTGTATCCAATAATCCAATGAAGATATAATTTAAAGGGACGGTGTTAGGCAATTTCCTGGCACATAGACTCATTTTATAGCACAATCAAGTAACTGTTGCCATCAGTTGTAAAAATGCAGCTTATATCAAACATGGCTTAGAAGAAATTAGGACTGCAGCTAACAATTATTTTAGTAATCAATTAATCTATAAGTTATTCTGACAATTAGTTAATTAATCAGATAAAAAAATAGCACTTTCTACAAATTTCTCATTTCTTAGCTTGAACCTTTTCTTTACTTCATCCTGTTCTAACAGACACTATATTTGCATTATCTACTGTAAGTGTTTGCTTCATTTGTTTTTTTATGATTTGTAAAATCATAGCTTGAATATTGTATTTTATAATCATGTTATTTATTTTATTTTAGTCTTTAAAATGCCAGAATTTGGATATAACTTTATATTTTTGCATTTATAGATTTTAAATCAGTTCCTCAGTACTTGAGTCGCCTTTTAACCAGATACTTTTTTTTTTTTACTTTTATTCAGTAATTTCTTGGTTAGTTACTTTATACTCCTATTTGAGCAAAAATATGCTGAAGTGTTGCTACTCTGAGGTTTCACCCGAACTTCGCTCTGGATTTTATAACTTTTATCAATGTCTGGAGTGAGAAGTGCAAAGTCCAGTGGATTTGAGGGGAAATAGTTTCTCAGCTGCATCTTTTCCACATTGACCTTAATCTCCAGCCCTTCCTTGGTTCCGTTGACCCAAACGCCCACCATCCTGCCTTTATTCCTCCTGCTTTATTAGTTGTGACATTTCACCTCCAGAGCAGACAGGCGGCTTTGTGTTGGGACCCGTGAGATAAAGAGGGATTTTACCAGAGCACACACGCACACACACACACACACACACACACACACACACACACACACACACACACACACACACACACACACACACACACACTGCAAAAAACATAAAATCTTACCAAGTGTTTTGTCTAGTTTCTAGTTCAAACATCTTGGCACACTTCAAATAAGACAAAACTAACTTACTAACTTTTTATTACTGCACTAACAAAAAGCACTTTGGTTCAACATTCACTGTTGTAAATCGTCATATAAATAAGATTTGATTACAAGTAAATTTTAAGCAACTATAGTAACTTGTTCTAAATAAATAATAACTAAATAAGGAATATTTCCACTGGCAGATTTTAACATATATGACATGTGAAAGTGTCTTATAAGTGAAATAATCTTCAAGAGCTACTACTTTATCAATATTCAGTCATTATTGACTTAACCAAGCTCATATTTCTTACTTTAAATTAGTTTTGTCTCATTTCAAGTGTCCTAAGATTCTTGCACTAAAAGTAGACCAAAAATACTCTGTAAGATTTTGTGTTTTTGCAGTGCATGTTTTAGTACGGTGTATTAGAGCCACTGTTGAGAGAAAAAAGAATTAAATATCCACTGAAAAACTCAGAAAATTTGAGATTAATGTCAGAAAATTTCCAGAAAAACCATGGAATTTCCTGGGGTTCAAAAATAAAAATTTTTATTTTTATTTTAAAACTCAAAAAATTTCCAAAAGTCTAAATTGTTCAACTTTCGAAACTCAGAAATGTTCATGTTCTTCTAGAAATTCTCTAGAAAAATTTTATAGATTAATAAAAAAATGAAAAAAATTCATCTTGCAGCTTTTCTACTTTTCAAACTCTGAAATGTCCAACTTTTTTCTTAGACCATTTCTAAAATTAAACTCCAAACTTTTTTTGTTTTTTTTTTGCAGTTTTTCTCTGAAATTTACTCTTCCTTCTTTTTCTTTTCTTTTTTTAAATCTACAGCGGCCCTAATACTCAGCAGTCGTCGCTTAAACACCTACGTCACTGCCTCTTACCTTCCCAGTCTGGTCCTGTGCAGGTCAAATCCCAGCATTGTCCCGGCACAAAACAGCAACATGGAAAAGCAAACGAATATGTACAGCAATAAAAACAGAAAAGAAAAAAAAGGTGAGATATGTACAGAGTTTATCAGCGCTGTCCTTCACACCATCGTGCTCTTCTTCTCCCTGAAGTCCGAGTGCGACGGTTCGTGGTAGGTGGTGATCATGTTGGCCGTGTCCCACCGGCCCATCGGCGCCGAGGAGCTCTGCATCACCACCAGCCTGATGGGGGACTGGGTGGGCTGCGGGTCCGGAGCGTACTCCTTGGTGGGGTCTTTGCCCCGGCAGTCATACATGATACAGGATATGAGGAAAACCAGGAGCAAGATAACGTAGCTGGCGATGAGGATGCAAAGGTTCAAAGTGACGGGGTCGATCTCCTGGTAGTTTTCCAGAAAGCCCATGGTGCCTGCTTCATGCTGGCCCACAGGCCGCGGAGATCTGGAGGAGAAGGCAGCAGCTCTCTGCCACTAGATCCTCCTCAATCTGTCCTCTCACCCTCCCTCCGTCTCCAACCTCTCCGTTTCAGATCAGCGCCTTTGCTCTGTGGCCTTGTGGTAAAAATACTTTAATCCGCCCCGCTCCTCTAACCTGTAATTTCAGCTCCTTGTTTAATAACTTAAGCTGCACTTGCAACTCATCAGACTCTGCATTGTTGGCCATCATCTGCCAACAAGCAAACATTTAGCAACAGGCGTATTTGAGGACAAACCAGTGTGTGTGTGTGTGTGTGTGTGTGTGTGTGTGTGTGTGTGTGTGTGTGTGTGTGTGTGTGTGTGTGTGGCCGTGTGTGTGCGTGTGTATGTTTGTGTGTGTAATCCTAATCTTGGCTGTGAGAAAGGATTGACAGAGGAAGCCATCTGGCTAAACACTAAATAGCTATCCAGAAAATGCTCACAGAATCAGCTCAGCAGAAATCAATTTCCTCATGAAATGTGTCCTGCAGATTATTTTGTTGAAGTTGTAATTCCAGCAGATTACAGCGACCATTGTCTGGGGAATCGGAGAGGAGATTATGCATCATGTACAGAATGTATGTGTTGTGTAAAAGTTGTAGTTGTGTTTCCATTGACCATGTAATTGCATAATTTGACATTTTGAGAATAAATTATCTTAAAGTAAACACCAATTTCGGAAAACAAACTTGTTTTTTGATTAAAAAAAGTTTCTGTGCTAGGATGGTAGTTTAGTCCGTATCAAAGTTGGTTTATTTCGCATCACAGGAGTCACATGATCAAGAACCGGCAACAGGAAGTAGCTGGAGGATGACGGCGCAGCGGCATGTCTGTGCAGCACACTGCAAAAACACAAAACCTTTCCAGCCGTTTTGGTCCAGTTTCTAGAGACAACATCACAGTTCACTTGAAATCAGACAAAACAAACTTGCAACTAACTTTTCAGCCAAATATAAGAGCTTGTTTTAAGTCAATCATTCCTTAATATTGATGAAAAAGTAATAGTTCCATTTCATATTAATTAACTTATCACAAGACATTTTTCCCATGTTATAAGTAAAATAATTTCTTAATGCAACAAGTATTTTTTGGTTGAAATTAATGAATTATTTACTTACAGTATATAAGCTATTATTTTCTTTGCTGAAAAGTTCCCTTAGAGTTAGTTTTATTTCAAGTGTATTAAGATATTTTCACCATAATTTGTTTTTGAAGTGCATATTTTTTATCACATGCCCAAACTTATTCACATATTACTTTAATTGTGATTCTTATTTAATGAGAACACATCAACTGCAAAATTGTGTTTGTGTTTTTTAAATGAGCAGAATATTGGCACGTTTGTAATGCAAACAGGTGTTGCGTTCAGGTGTAGTTCTGCTACACGGCAGCAGAGGGCAGCAGTTTTCAAAAGATCAGGACTGATGAAAATATCCTTATCAATGTTTGCACAAAATCCAGATGAACAACTTCTGACGTTTTTAGACAAAGTCCAAAAAGATCAAACCATAAAACAATTTACAGTCGACGTGTCGGTTCGACGCGTCAACTTCCTGTTTTCTGGACAGTGAAGAGTGTCAATAAATAAATAACTCATAAAATGAACGCGTCATCAATTTATCAGCACTGGAATTAAATTGATCAAATATTGAATTAATTATATGTGCCTCGAATAAATGTTTTGATATATATACAAAAGAAATAAAACTATTAATTTTCTTTAAATAAATGATTTGATATTAATTAATTAATTAAGGTGGCTGAGATTGTTACATCTGATTGGCTGCTTCAGACAGGAAGTCAAGATAACTTCCTCTAATTTTTGGAGCAGAATATTGACATGCCATGGCTCCATAGTCGATCATCAGATAATTTGGTTGTGGCAGAAATTAATCTCCAGTGGGTCAAGAAAAGCATCGGGTTCAAATGAAATAAACAAAATTAAAGCTTTAAAGTCCAGGCTCCATTAAAACTGTAAATAATTTGTGTAGGAATGTCTAGAACATCCACCAGAGGGCGTCAGAATCACAACTAAGAGTAACTTTAAAAGTGAAAAGCAGATGTTTTTAATTGCAACATAATTAATTGTGAAAATTATTGTATTTTAAAAATGATAAAATAGTAATAATTATTTAAAAATGAAAATGTAAGGCAGGACAGATACACAAAATACAACTTAACGGTTTTAAAGGGATCAAATACAGAAAGTAGTTTATGTATGTTTGAACAATAGTAGAATAATAAAGTACCTAAAGTTTCACTTTGCTGGAAACTTTGTGGTTGTTTGTGTTTGTTTGGTTAGAAACGTCAGTTTCATGCAGTCAGATGAAACTGACATGTGTAAAATAGGCACATTTTTTACTCAAGAAGGAGCAGCATTACTCCAAAATAACATTAATAGTACTATTAACTAAGTGTGATGGAAAAATTACAGAGTAATAGTACTACACTCATGTGAAGTCTCTGCCTGGCAGCTTGGGAGCTTGGCGAGCTTTGCATCCAGACCTGCTTCATTACTGATTGTCCTACAAGCTCTCTATATTGTGCACAATATATGAATAAACCTGATTGAGTGACTCCACCTGAACAGTGCTTGGAAATAGTATTTTTTTCCACGACAGTATCAAAACCAATCAAAACCACGATATGCATTTAATTTATACAACTCCAGCAGTTGTTTCTTTGCTAATGAGACACAAACACTTAAAGCTCAACCAGCTGCAGAAACATGGCAGGAAACCAACCAGAGTTTTTCCTCGCAGAACAAACAGCACATAAACGTGAGAAGCATAAAATCAGCTGCTAATCTGCTGCAGCTCCAAACCGACTCAGCTGCGATCTGCGCCGCACAGGATGACCTCACTCTCCTCTCTGTGTGTTCAGGAAACTGATGTCAGGGTCAAAAGGCTTGACCCCGATCCTGCGTGACTTCCACCCGACTCCTCAGGATGGGAGCTGAGGAATCATCTGTCGGCGAACAACAATGACCTCTGTGCGTCACAGATCCTGCTGCAGAAGTTGGCATCTGGAAGGAGTCAGAGCTGCGAGGGTTTTGGTTACAGCGAGGAGCGTTTTCATGTTCCTGCATCTTGTTCTCACTAAAAACAAAGATTACACCGCAGTCTCACAGGACAGCTGTCATCTGAAATCAAGATCAAACCATATTAGATTAGATTACAAAATAAAGAAAAGGTTCTCTGGGTTCCTCTTTTAAAGTTAAAATGATCGTAACAGGAATAGATAAAAATAAAATTCAGTTTTAATTTGTCCATCTTCATGGAAAACGCACATTAGTATATAATTTAAGATTCGTTTATTCACGTTTTTATTTCTTCAAAGAGGCAGCAGGAGTGGAAATGTTAATATCTGTGACTGTGTGCTAATAGAAAAGAGTAGCTGCTCCAAACTAAATATTTAGTTCCAAACTAAAGAGGTTTACGAGACCCCAAGTTTTATTTTGGTAATCCACTTCCGCTTACCGACAAGTAAATTGACATATGGGCAATTTGCTAAATATTTAGCTTGCTAAGTAAATATTTGATTTGAGGTTAAATATTTATCTTGGTATCTGAACATTTAGTTTAGATCTAGATATTTAGTTTGTAAACTAAATATTTAGTTTGTTAATTAAGTATTTAGTTTGAAATTATTGCATGTAAATTAATGAATAACATGGAGAAAATATGACTTTGACCAATGAAGCTGCATTTTTGTTTCTTTAGAAAGCATAATTAAGTGACTGTAGCGTTACAAACGTTCTGGCAGAACTTTCCACTGAGAGGTTCTGCTGTGTGCTGTGGGTTCAGAACCAACAAGCTTTCTGTGAATCAAAGGAATGCTGCGTTTTCTTTCCTGGGATGTTCTGCTTCTCAGGTTTGGCTGAGTGTGCTCCGTTCCTGCTGGGTGGAGCTTCTCCTGACCCTATCTGAGGGCGACATCTCCCCCAGCGCCAGGCTCTGGTGCCAGGGAGTCCAGCCGTCCCGCTGGGACGTCCACACAGACACTCAGCAGGGACAGATGAGAAGGAACTTTAGCTGTTTGTCTCTGTGAGCCGGCGACTTCAGGACTTGTCTTGTTTTCTCTCCATGCGGTTGTTTGGCTGTTTCTCCCAGCAGTGATCCTCCCTTTGATCCGACATGTTTGTGACCTCAGTCTCACTCTCCCACCATCGATCGTCGCCAGAACAAATGAGGAGGGAGAATCCCAGCAGGTTCTCCTGACCTCACCGTGTGAGCTAACACTGAAACAGGAGAGTGTGGGAGAGTTTGTGCCTCTTAAAGGAGGAGTAAAAGACCCATAAATGACTCCAAGTCAAACAAAAGGTTTTCATTTGACAGAATAAATTACTCTAATTGTCTGCAGGAACTGTTTCCTGCTCCTCTTGTTTAGATTAGAGGAGCACTGCAAAAACACAAAACCTTATGAAGTAATTCTGGTTTAGTAAAATGTTTCAGTGCTCTTGAAATAAATCACTTTTCAGCAAGATATGGGAACTTGTTTAAGTTTAAATTCCTTTAATATTGATAAAACGTAGTAGTTCCACTTTATCACAAGACATTTTTCCAGTGTTATAAGTGAAATAATCTGCAAAAGGACCTACTACTTTTTAAAATCAATATTAAAGAAATTAATTTAAAACAAGCTCCTATATGTTGCTGAAAAGCTGAAAAGTTCATTTTTGCTTATTTCAAGTGAACTAAGATATTTGCACTAGAAAGTAGGTTAAAACACTTACTATGATTTTGTGTTTTTTCAGTGCAAAGACTATAAATGCCAAAATCAACAACCAAACCTTCTTCAATATTTATGCGTATCAATGATTTAGTTGAGCTGTTCTTGTTTTAGGTGAAATGTTTAAACAGCAAACAGTGAATTTAAACACAATAACTGTTAGTAATTTGAAGCAGCTGTTCTTTGATCCACCATAAATAATAAGATTAACGGTTAAGAAAAGTCCAGAAATGCTCAAACATATTGAAATCAAATGCTGAACAGCTTTCTTCTTTCCAAACCATTTTCATGTGTGAAAGTTGAATTTGAACAATTTGAGGTAGTTTTCCTTATGGTCCAGTACATGATTACTGGCAGGGAAAGGACTCCATAGAAAGATGCTGCCACCACCAGGCCTGACAAAGAGAATTTGGTCAGGAGATTCACCTGATGAAAAATGAACAGTATTATTATTCACGCTATTCCAGGGCTGTTGCTTTTCTTTCTTTCTTTCTTTCTTTTTGTTTCCATAATCTTTTTCCTGCTGTTGTTATTTAGTAATTTTGTTATTTGTATAAATTATTTTAAGTTTGGTCGTTAAAATACCAAAGTTTTGAACTGTTAAATGATTGATGATTCAATCAGTTACACTGCAAAAACACACAATGAAAATAGACCAGAAGTAGTTTTGGTGAAGCTTCTGGTGCAAATATCTAAAATAAGACAAATTTAACTTACAATTAACTTTTCAGCAACATGTAGGAATTTAAGTTCATAATTCCTTATTGATGAAAAAGCACAAGTGAAGTAATCTGTGTGGAACAAAACATTTTCCCCATAACATGAAAATGTCTTAATTGTAGATTATTTCACTTGTAGCTGGTACTTTTTAATCAATATCAGATAATTATTGACTTAAAACAAACTGCTTTGTCTTGTAAAAAAAGTTACTTTTCTCTTATTTCAAATGTTCTTAGATATTTGCACTAGAAACAAAATTAAAAGTAAGATTTTGTTTTTGCAGTGTACTCAGTACTATTTTACTCTAGTAAAAGTAAGACCTTGGATGGGTACTTTTTACTGTTACTTTAGTAAAAATGTGTTGAATTATTGCTAAAACTTTTGGCACTTTATCCATTTTTGTTCATTTATCCAGAAGATCAGCCTGTTCTCGGTCTTAACTGACTTAAGTGGCTAAATTCTCTTCAGGATTATCAGAAAACACGTGACAGTATATGTTTTTAAAGTCAGGCTCATTCTCTGAGTGAGACGGAGATATTTCTCTAAGCCTGCGTTGGTTATTGGGGCAGAGGGCACAGATGAGGGAGGCGAACGGGATCCAGAGTTTCTGCTGAGACGTTTCATGAGGTCAGCAAGGAGCTGCTGTTACACAAGCAGGAGGCAGCTGAGGGAAGCTCCTGCTGCGCTGGCCTCTCAAAACGCCGCTCTGGCGTAATAACTGGCATTGTGCACGAGGTCCTGCCATTCATTCAGCATTTCCTGTTTGACAGTTTACATGAATCAAATCAATTTTGAAGAAAACCAGAACCGAAAGGGAAACAGAAAATCTGTGAAATCACTGAATGCATATTCTGCACAAAACCATTCTTAGTTCTTCCTATTTTGAGTTGTTTCAGGACATCTTGTCACTTTAAATCCAAGTAAGCTGCTGCTGGCCACGCCCCCCCAACTCCACATTGACATTCGCACCTGAAAATGGCTGCAAACAGATGTGCAGTCTTTGAAAAGCAGAAGTAGTGCCTGCTGCACAACCAACATGAATGCAGCATCCAGTAGTTTCTGGATGGTATATCAATAACAAAAACACTTGTCTTTTCCAGCAGCCATTGTACACTGTAAAACATTTGAAGGTGCTTTAACTTGAGGATGAAAGTCCACCAGGTGCCTTGAAAATACAATTTATATCAACAAGAAAATTGTTTTGGTTTTAACTCAGAAATTAAAGTTCATGAAGTTGATTTAAAAACAAGAGATAAGTTCTCTAAACATTGTTTTTTAAGTTCATTAATGTAAATTGGGAGATTTAACTAAATGCTGCAATTTAAACCAAATAATTATTTCACAGTTTGCAAGGAAAAAAAAATCTACCCTCTCTGAGTTAAAGAGCCACATTTCTCTATTATTTTCCTCAATATCAAGTTAAAATAACTACTTATTTTACTTTGGAATAATTTAAATTCTTCTTTCAAATCACATGAACAAAATTTCTGATCTGATAAAGACTTTTATTAAACATCACAATAAATTTTGCAAAGTTTTAGGATAATGTCCTATTCACACTTAATGTTTTTGAGCAAGTTGCATTAAAATAAACATTTAGCGTAATAACAGACAAGAGTCAGATCAATGTAATGCACTTCCATCTCAGGATACAACATCCTGCTAAGGACTCTGGGAAATACTTCACACTCCTGTCTTTTTATTCTTTCAGTGTTTTTAAGTGCTAAACTACAAATTTCAGTTTATTCAACTCTTAGATGTTTGATCAAATGAATAAAAAATGAACACAACTTACTGCTGTAAATGTATCTTTCACAAACTCACATTTAAGTTCAAAATCTGAAACTTGCTACATTTATTTGACTTGAAGAGTAGAAGGTAGTAGACACAACTAAATGCTGCTCAACCGTTTTACAGTGCACAGCGCATACATTAGTTAAAAAAAAAGAAAATACAGCTGACCAAATGTGCTGGAGCTCTGTTGCTAGGTAACGGGCGGAACTCTGCTGGGGTTGCTAGGTAACAGGCTCTGGCTACATCCTGTGATACTTACTGCTCCTAAGAAGATAAAAAAACTGATGCGTTTCCTTGTTGGTGCAGAAACCTCCTGTATCTTTAAGGAAATTCTGTCGATTTTGTGGAAATGTTCTGCTGCAGTCTGATAGGACAGCTGTTAAAGTCAAAGAGACGAACGTATTTTGCGAAAACTATCAGAAATGGAGCTTTATGCTTGCTTTCTCGAGGAAATGGGGCTTTCTGAATTTGAAGCAAACCAGCCGCGTTTCCAGTTCTGTTCTCCAACTCTGTCATTCTTATTCTTCAGAGCAAATACTGAGGAATTAAAAAATGAAAGAAGACGCATTGCGGTACCACAAAATATGGTGTGCAAAATGTGAAGATATTTAATTGCATCATATTATGAGGACATTAATCATGTTTTATTGGTGCGGTTGTTTTTATTCACACATGTTCCCTTTAATTTGAAGCAGATTAAAGGAGGTTTATTCATGATGATGAGTCCCAGTTGTTCTGAAGAATCCATAATAAAACAAGCTTATTTGAATAAATTGGTTCTGAATCAGCAATCCTGAGGAAAGATGAGACTCTCCAACTGGAATATGATATTTGGTTATTTATTGTTTTTCAATTTCATAAGGACTGAATGAGCTGCTGTCACACTACAATTCAGCAGTGGATGAGAGGCAGACTGAGGATCTCGCAGATCTGATAAAGTCCCAGAACAGAGTCCTTTCCTTCCTGAGTGGAGGACTGTTTGTGTTAGAGCGACGTGCGTCTCTCCTTCTGGGTGTGGGAAGCTGCTCCTCCCAGAGTTCCTGGTTTCCTCTCGCTAAGGACCCGTCTGTCCGTCCGTCCGTCCGTCTGTCACTCAGACTGTCTGAAAAAGTTTGTGTAAAACAAGAGAAAAAATCTGATTTTTACCTAAATTTAGCAGAGCCAGAGATGTTGTGTTTCATTTGGTTTGCAGATGGAGATTGTGTTCCAGCAGTTCGCACTGATCTGATGCAGATCCATTCATTCTAAAGAGCTCTATTAGTCCTGGAAATGATTTCTATCATTTATATTTACTTACAGGTGAATCTTCACTGCAAAAACATAAAATCTTGCCAAGTATTTTTTGTCTAGTTTTTGGTGCAAATATCTTCATACACTTGAAACAAGACAAAACCAACTTACAAGTAGCTTTTTACTAAGATGTAGGAGTTTATTTTAAGTCAACAATTCCTTAATATTGATGAAAAAGTATCAGAATATTTCACCTATAACATGGGAAAATCATCAATGGCCATGCAAAATACCTTCATTGCTATTTTTTGCAGAAACTCATTTTTAACTAGACTGTAGCAAGTGGTTTCTGGGTGGAAAGTCAACAACAAAACAAGTTTCTTTTCCAGCAGCCATTGTACAGCGGTAAAACCAGCTGACCAAATGTGCTGGAGCTCTGTTGAAGTTGCTAGGTGACGGGCAGGGCTTAGCTGGGGTTGCTTGGTAACGGCGCAGAGTGACTCAACAAAAGGCTCGTTTTCTAGACACCAAAAAGCCAGAAAATGGCTGGATAATGTTTTCAAGCGTTTCGGCTGCTTTCAGAACCAGTTGAGACCCGAATGGAAAAATAAAATGCTCAAAATGTGAATTTTTAATTTTGCATAACACGTCCCCTTTAAGATTCGTCTGTGTGTGGATTCTGTTTTTGTGCAGAATGTTTATGAGACTGTTGACATGATTGTAAACTAAAATATTTCATGTTATGTAAGGAGAGAGTGAGACTTCTCTCCTCTTCCTCCTTCCATGAGTCTGTTATCGTAAATCTCTTTGATTGATTCCTGAACTGCCTCATTTTCATGTCATGACTGCAGCCGCAGCCTGAATCAGAGAGAACATCATTCCCACAGCCTGCTTGCTCTTCGCCTGGCAGGAATGTCCACAGCTGATAAAACCCCAGACTTCATCCAAACACGTCTCCCCTGCTGGTATTCCCACTGATTGTTTGTCTTCACTGAGGAAGAAGAGGAGGAGGAGGGTGGAGGTAGTGGCGTTCGTCAGGGTGGTCTGCTGCACACAACAGAAGAAAACTAAATAGTTTCTCGCCAAAGATTCTCCATCGATCAAACTTTTATGATCATCTGGCTCAGTTGTGATTTCCAGATGGATGTTTCTCACGTTTTATTACTTTTCCAGCCCACAGTGACGTAGGGTTGCGTGGTTTCATCCACTTACTGGCTGAAGAAACGAGGGAATTCATGTCTAGGAGTGGCTTTGGTGGAGATTGTTACCCTCTGATGATGCAATGAGGCTCACGTTTTGTTCTGTGGATGTGGAGAAAGTTTTCTGAAAGTTTTCCTCCAAAGCAGTTTGTGGAGAGAAGTGATGTTACTGTGATCTTTGCACAACCAAAGCTGAGTAATTGTGATCCCAGCACAGAGTTACTGGTGCAGAATGTTGCTGGTGTTACTGGAAACCAGCCTGTCACCATAACAAATTCTGCTGGACAATAAAACGTCCCAGACGTTAAAGCGATAAACTAAAAAACTCTTGTTTTGTGACAATTTTCACAAATGGTAATGGCATAAATGATGGAAGAAGACTTTTACTTATTTTCTGAATTATTTACTATAATTATTATTTTACTTAGCAACTTTTTCAACAACAAAAAGACACACAACCTGAACATGCTATAAACAATATTGTCATATCTTTTCCAGTAGCAGACTTCTGCTCGTCTTGTTTCTCTGTATTATTTTCATCATTATTTTCTTCCAGCCTTCGTTGTCTTGCTTTCAGTTCTTATGGGAGGCTAAGGCCGTTTCATAGGGTTCAGTTGGGAACCAAAACTGAAACGTTTCTTCCATTTTCAGCTTCTGTGATTCTCTTTCACACTACAATGTATGAAACCATTCAGACTAATAGAGAAACCTGTTCCCCTCCTCCCCTGTGAGGGCGCTGCAGCGAGAACCACCGGAGGAAACGACACGAAGAAATGAGCCCAACTTCCTCCTTCACAAAATGTGAACAAAAATAGAGTAGTGTTGATTTTAGCAGTGGGAGGATTTCTCTTTTGTCTGTGGTCTCCTTCTAGTTCTAAACTACCATGTTTGTTTTTGGTCGTATTTACCCAGAATGCCCTGCATTGTAGTCCACTTCCTGCTTTTGGAGCGGTTTCTGCTCTGCTTGGTTTTTAGGTGGACCAGAGTTAGATATTTTGGTCCACATCAGAGTTACACATTCACGCCTTTCTCGTTTGTCTCTTTCTAGACAAACGAGAAAGAGTTTGATTAAAGCGAACTAAACGTTGCTGGTGTGAAAGCATCAAACTGGAACAAGACATGAAAAACAAAGTGGTTTATCGTTCAGATCTGAACTGATTCTCAGAAATGATTTTTTTTCTAAAAGCTCTTTGGAAAGGTTTCGGCTTTATGTGTGACAGTGAGGAATGGCTGAGGGGCGGAGGGGACTGTGGAAACTTCACGAGTTGCTCGGATGAAAAGGAAAAGGAGAAGTTCCCTCCCATGACATCACTCTGTTCAATGACCTCTGGGTGAATCAGACACACCTTTTTATTTCCTCCAGGGCCCGTTCACATAACGCTGGTTATTTACTAATCCAGGAATGTATGTAATAAAACACAGAAGCAACAGAAAGTTAACTTTTAACAGCAGGATTCTCTCCGTTGTTATTATTTCTCATTATATAGCTCTTTTTTATATATAAATCTTATGATAACTGTGACATTTTGGAGCTTTAGTAAATAGAGGCATTGACCAGATGGTGAGAGTTTTTAATGACGTGAAAACTTTCTAGAAATTCCTTCATCCATAAAAAGATAAACTATGCCAACACCAAAGAAGAAGTGATGTAATGTGTGCTTCATGTTTAAATAGTTACTGAAGCTTCACTAACATGGACAATACATCTGGTTCTTTTAATATCTGATGTCAGGTTTCTGTTAACAATGTTTCATCTCAGTGGTTTTATCTTATTTACCATCAAACCAAGCAAAACTTTAAAAATGTCACAATGACAAGTTTTGTCCCAGCAGCTATTGCGATAAATTCTAATATTGTTGTTAAGTAACATAATGACATAGTGACATAATGCATTCTCAAATATTATCAAACTTTAAATTTTCATGAACATTTAACACTGGAACTGGAAAACATTTTAAATATCCAAAATAAAATAAACAAAACAACAGAAACAACAAATAATATGAATGATGAAGTCTCTGTAAACAAAGGGCTCGTTGAGACCGAAGCACCAAAAACAATAAATTATGCAAGTGGAAATTATTGAGCTTGGTTTAATTTATCATGCGATTAATTGATTTCTGTTTATTGTGACAGAAAGAGCTGGATCGTTGTTCCAGACGCCAGGAGAGCCCGAGCGCGAACAAAGAAGACAAACCGAACACATGAAGGCAGAAAAGTTAAAGAATGTTTTCCAATATTTACTCCAGAAACATACGAACGTAATAAAGTTTGATGCATCATGAGGCTGAAATCTGGGCGTCAGCTTTCCTTTTGCTCTGGAGAGGATCAGCGTCTGTAGCTCACCACAAGCTCAGACTTCACAAAGATGTTTCAGATGTTGTTGAGCGTTCAGCCGGGAAGCGGAGCGCCCATCTGCCAGCCAGAGAGGCTGATGGGATCAGCACCGTCCTGCTTCCAGGGAGAGCAGTCCAGACGGGAAGGGAAAGGTTCAAAAGCACCCAAACCTTCACAAACATGCATCAGAGCACTTTTTACAGGCTGCACATGTAGGTCATTTCTCTACGAGTTTCACATGTTTTCTGTTGGTTGGTTGAACAAATATCTGTTTTTATCTCACCGCTCCTGTTAGGTTGTGGTGGAAGTCACTATAAACAGGCACATCTGTAATCTAAAGCAGTTACATTTACTCAATTACATTTACTGGAGTGTATTTTGTTTTGTGGAAAAAATTTACTTTTAGGAATATTTCTACAAAGTACTTTTTACTTTATACTTTTATTATGAAATATCTCTACTCTTAACTGAGTAAAATGTCTGGATTCTCTATTTACGGAATGAAAAATGCACCAGACCCAGACTCACACCTGCAGATTTTATTAAAGGTTTTTATTTAAAAAACTGATTTGGAAAAAATCATTTTGCCTAATTTTGTTATTTTTTTGTTACTTATATGAATTTTTCTCATTTTGGTCCTTAAAATACCAAAATTTCCTCTTAACTTTACATTTTACAAGTTTAAAATATTAAATGATTGATTATTTGATCAGTTACTCAGTTCTTGAGTTACTTTTCGCCAAATACCTTCTTACTCTTACTGGAGTAATTTCTTGGACAGAAGTAAAGGATCTTGTTTTGAGTGAATACTTCTTGAATATAGATAAAAAGTACTAGATCAACTAGTTTTTATTTCCACTTATAATGGGATGTGTTCCCATGTTCTTTCAGAGGAACTAGATATTTGCACTAGAATCTAGATCAAAACTACTAGGTAATATTTAGTGTTTTTGCAGTCTGCTCCTTTTTTCACTTTATATGATTTTCTTTCTCTTGATTTTTTATAATCTATTTAATGATTTTCAAAGTCGTCTGCTGTAAATCTCTGAGAAGTTTCGTCCAGTTTGGTTGAAGCCTTTGCCGAGTGAAACAAAGAGGATTTGAATTTGTGACAGTTGTCTTGTTGAAGTGGGACTCCTCATTAAAAAGGGAGGAAACAGTCTGGAAGAGCTTTGTCTTTATGATGTGGTGAAACGGGGGTTTTACCAGAACCTCTGGGACTTTGAACAACCAACACAGCAGCCACTCAAGGAACCTCTGGCAGCACATGACAGGATCAGAAAAACTGAGTCCTGCTCTGCTTCTCACACATTTTGTGACCCGCAGATGTTTTAGCATCGAAGTGCACATAATGTTTCAGGAAAATTAGAACAAAGGTCCACTCAAGCTTTTGACTTTTCTCCATCTTGGCCAGGCTTGAAGCAAAATTTGCTGCCGGTTCCTCTCGAAATGTGCATCTCGTTACTCGGTTTGGAGCAGAAGTTTTCTCTCCCTGCCTCAGACTCTTCAGTTCATAAAATCTCTGCTTCAATCCAAACAAACCAAAGGCTGGCGGGGCCGACCCACCTCTCCCTGCAGGAAGGAGTTGAGCTGCTGCGTGACACTGAGGAGAGTTTAAAGACTCAGTTTGGCTCAATTTTATGGCCTCCTCTGATTCTGGACTTCCTCTCGCTGGGCGGCGTCGTGTCAAATCAGAGTTCAGATGAGGGAAATGCAGCAGATGCTTTGAGATGGCTCATAATTAAGAGCCTGACGTCCCAGTTAACGAAAGCACTTCAACACTAAAACTGAAGTAATGCATTCATCTAGAAAATATTTTTATAGAAAAAAGTTTTAAAATGATAACAAAAATGTCTTTTCAGGGTTTACACCTGTAGATTTGGTTGGATTGGGAACCAAAATTGCAGCATTTGTTGCTGCTGTGCTTCACTTTCACGCTGCACTGAATCAAACAAACCAAACTAATGAAAAAACCCTGAGACATTTTAAGAGGGAATCTTATGTGAATTGACGTTTTTGGCACTATTCGTGTCCTCATGTGTCTTGGGGTTGAATGTTTTTACCCCAAACATAGCAAACATCAACAGCAGCTGCACTGCAAAAACACAAAACCTTACCAAGAATTTCTGGTTTAGTTTCTAGTCTAAATATCTCGGTACACTTCAAAGAAGAGAAAACTAACCCAGAAGCAACTTTTCAGCTATAGGAGCTTGTTTTAGTTAATAATTACTTACAATTGAGCAAGAAATACTATTTTCACTGGTAGATTATTTCACTTGTAACATGGAGAAACAACTTTTTAATCAGTACTGAGGAATAACAGACATAGCTTCTATATCTTGCTGAAAAGTTCATTTTAAGTTAGTTTTGGTCTTAATTCAAGAGTATGAAAATATTTCCAGCAGAAATTTGACAGATGCCAAATAGTTAAAAGTTCAAAGTAAAGTAATTTTCTGCTGATAGCAGGAAGTAAAACCTAAAATGATCCTGAAAGTCTCTCTGTTGTTTACCGTCTAGATTTTGGATCAGTTCAGTCAGAACCTGCACCTTTATCAACCAGACCGTCGTCTGGGTTACGCCGGTGCTGCCAGCTGGTCGGGGAGCCGTCGGATCAGGTCCGTTTGACCCGCTTTATCTCCAGACTGCACAGCTGTTTCACTGGAGAGAAGGCTGCAAGAGCTCAGCTCATTATGTTTAATTGTGGAGAATTTCAGCAATGTGCAGTCGGCCGTTCAGCAGGCTGGAGTTTCACGCGGCTGTTTGCCGTTTGTGCACTGAAGATAAAGGTTTTGTGCAACCCTGAAGTGTAATATTTATGTTTTATTTATATGTTTTGGAGAAACTTGACAGTTTCAGTCCTCATAGACTCATATTGTGCATCCATCCTTGTGAAGTCAGCGTTTCTTTTAGTTTGTTTTCTTTTGTGATGCTGATTTTATGGAGAAAAGGCTAAAAGCTGAAGACTTGAGTAGTGAACCTGTGGTTTTACATTTTTGCTGCTTTCTGCTGGGTTTGTTTTAACTCTTATTCTGTCCAATTTCAACAATAGAATTACTGGTATAAGAATAGAAGCAGACTGAAGCTAAATGTCAACTCACATCCAAAAACATACATGAATTCTTTCTAAATATGAATCTTTAAGTTTTTTGTGCTAGGTTGAGATGTTTTTTCTTTGGACTTTCAAAATTTATTTTGCAAAAGTGCAATGGAAACTTGATCAAGAACCTGCTGGCTAAAAGACAAAGAAGAAGACGTTTGCCAAAAAGGGTTGCAATTGCAGATTTGCTAAATCAATTTTGAAGAAACTGGCAGGACTGATTGATACAATTTGGCAGTAAACAGATAAAAACTGCATTGATTTGATTGAAAACATAATATTTAAACACACTTAGTGTTTAGTCTGGAATCTAGAGGGCCACATAAACTGCTGTGGCGGGCCGGATTTGGCCCACGGGCCTTGAGTTTGACACGTGTTTTATCTGGTTTATCGATACATTCTGGCACAACCGAATGTTTTATTGAACATTTGTAATCTTAATGTGGCCCAAAGTGAAAACTAATATTAATATTCACTCCATTAGTAAGTGAATATGTTCCGTTGTGGGGACTTTCCTCCTGTTTATTGATGAACTCCTCCAGCCGGCAGCGCGGCCCTGGCTGGAATGACAACCATGTGAGGCACAAAAAGTGACGCACGCAGGCCCTGCAGGAGCCCGCGTAATGAGGCTAAAGACGCTGACGGCGAGCAGCTGTCAAACCTCATATCAAGTCTCTCCATTTTTCCAGCTTCGGGCTGGCTTCCTCTGAACCCGAGAAGCCGGGCAGCAGACGCCCTCCACGCATCGCGTGTCCCATAAATGTGTTAGCGATCCGCGCGCCGGAGGGGTGGTGAGCTCCCAGAAGTGACACGGCGTGTTGTAGGGTCTCCTCTGACGCAAGGAAACCTTTTAGTTGTAGTGTCTGGTGTCACTCGGATGCATAGCAACGCAAATGCTGCCTATAAATATACTTCCCTGTCCGGACTATTTTAAAACCAATAGGGTCAAACCGAAGAGTTCAGCTTCCTTTTAGTGTTGGAGACAAAATAAAGTAAAAAACTGTAAACGAATAAACTTCTGCAAAGGGAAAGCAATGAATCAGCAAAGAGTGTTATGCAAAAAACAAAGGGTACCTGCAAAAACACTAAATCATACCAAGAATTGTTATTCCAGTTTCTAATGCAAATATCAGACAAAACTGACTTACAAGTAACTTTTCAGAAAGATTTTGGAGCTTTTTTAAGTCAATAATTTCCTGATATTGACAAAAAAAGTATTTGTACAATTGGCAGATTATTTCACTTATAACATGTAGTTTTGTTGATGTGGGGGATTTTCTGTGTAGTGTGACTAGAAAGCAATTTGTAGTATTATATTGTCTTTTTTATTTTATTATTGTCTTGTATATACATTTTATAACCTATCAAGGCGCAGCTCATCAAATGGTAACATGTGTGTTTGAACTGTACCATCTGACCTTTTCAGGTAAATTTTATTACTAATTTCCATCAGAAAACAACCAGAAAGCAAAGAAATATTCCATAACATTATTATTTCTGTCAGTTGTTTCTGAAATCTGCACCATGTTGGAGAATCAGTGGCTTTATTGAAACTCATCTTGTTATACAGGCAATAACTTCAAGAGTTTACACAGTAGACCATGAAGATAAGTTCAAACTTTGCTACATAAAGTTTATTATCAAAAACAATGTGGAGGATTAAAGTTCTTCAGGAGAAAAACATAAAAGGTTAAATAGTTTTCTCCAGAATGTCATGTACATTACTATGATTCTGGATTTCCCTGTTTCCGTCCTCCATCCTGGGCTGATTTTTTCTTTTCCCACAATCCTTCCTGTTGCAATCAGCCGCCACATGCTGCAGCGGATTAATGCAGGACTTCTTCTCCACCGCTGTGCACAGTGGTAATTCAGTTTAATTGGGATTTGTTCCTCCTGGCTGCGTTCCCAGCACTCCAGATGCTCGTTGTCTGTTTGACAAATAAACCCCTGACAGTGTTTTCAAAGCCCGCAGCGTCGGAGCTTTGCAGGTCGGAAACACTACGATGATGCCTGATTATGTCCCAGAGAGTTTGCCGGGTTCATGTGAAAATGCTCCTCCGGTTGATGACCAGGGCGGTCTGACTCTCCCGCCGCCTCTCCTTCTTCCGCTCCAGCCGCACCTTCCAGCAGACGGCGCTGGACGCCAGCAGCACCAGCCCGGCCGACAGCAGCACCAACCCGAAGTAGGAGATGGTGGATCCGTGCGAGTTGAAGCTGTACGCCACGGCGGTGACCACGATGCCGGCGATGAGGACCACCACGCCGAACGGGACGGTGCAGCGGTAGCAGGAGAGCTCCGCGCCGCCGGTGGCTGCCGTCAGCTGGACCTCGTTAACCAGGGGGATGTTCAATGTCGTCATGGCGACTGGTGGTTGCTCGGTGGCTTTGGGCTTCTCAGAGGTCGCTGGCGTCTTCATTGCGTCCTTGTTGAGTTCGTCTGGCATCGCAGGATTAGGATGCACCGACTCCAGTTGGCTCCTCACTGCGGCGCTCTGAGGCTCCCAGTCTGAGGAGAGACAAACCAACCAGCAGAGTTATGATCGATCCAAAATATCGATAATATCAGGGCGCAACTTTATACTTCCCAAGGTGTGTGGACACTGAGGTGTGACTCTGTTTTAGGGTTTTTTCACATCTGATAATCCAGTAGACTCCCTTAGCTTGGAGACCAGAACTGTTACATTTTCACAGTTTTTGACTGAGTCAAACGATCCAAAGTAATTGAAAACCTGTTCACCTCCTCGCCTGTGGTGGCGCTGCACCAAGAACTATTGAAGGAAATGACACAGAAACCTCTAAAGAAGACACTGAGCACAATTTGCTGCTTCACAAAATGTAAACGGAAATGGAGCAGCATCAGATTGTGGAGGTTAGACAATTTCTCTTTTGTTTTTGGTAAAAGACTACGAACCATTTCTCCCTCTAAAACTAGACTCCCACGTTTGTTTTGGTCGTATTACCCACAATGCCCTGTGCTGCTTCTGGAGCAGACTCTGGTCTGCTTGACGTTCACATATGCATTCGAACCAAACCAGAGTTCACTTCAGCCGAACTGAGACCGAGGTTTGTAAGCGGACCAGAGTTCACTTTTTGGGTTTTTGCACTCACACCTCACCAAAAGAGCTGGACGTTCAAGACAAATGAACTACAGTTCAGTTAAAGTGAACTAAACAGGTCTGGTGTGAATGCAACCGCAGATTGAATCGTTTTCAAACGCACAAACAGATTAAAGTAATTTTTATGCCTTTGTTTTGGCGCCCCCTCTAGCACAGCACCCATATGCAGGGGATATCATGCATATTAATGATAATTGCAGGGATTGATGATTCTATCAGCTTTTCTTATGATTAATTGGCTAAAAAATTGGCATGTTCTGCAGGATTTCCATTTAACTTATTTTAGTTTTTACACATTAGAAATATATTAAAAGATGTAAATAAGAAAATAATTCAATTACTTTTTAAAATAAGGAAATAAAAATTTTATTGCCTGCCTGCCATAATAGCAATTCTTTTGTGTTTGCTTGATCATTACCAAACGATGCATCTGCAGCTAAAAACAAATACTGTATACTAATCTGTTTATATTTTTGATTAATACATAGACAACAAAAGGTGCTTAATTGGAGGTTTATTTATTGTGTTTTCAGAAAATGAAATTATTTAGTCTGTGTACTCAGGTAACAATTATTAAGTTAGATTATAAATCGTTTCAGCCCTGGTCAAAAAGTCAACTTTAGTTGCTCAACGCAGAAGAAACGAGTCTGAAGCAGATGTTTCTGGTTTGATTTCCACATCACATTTCACAATTCGCCAGCCCACTCTGACCACCACACGCTGCTTCAATAAACCAATGTAACCTCTTTGCACAATCCAGGCCGCCTCTCAGCCCAGTCAGGGGAGAATGACGCAGGTCCGCTCAGCCCGACACGAGCTGAGACATTCCCTGGAGAGCGCAGGATACGGAGCAAGAAGCTCTGAAATCACAAGCAGTTTCACAACCGTCCCCTCCTTTCTCCCGCCTGCGTGTTTTCCCAACGCGAAGCCGGGATTCAGACGCTGAGGGACAAACGAGTTGCTTCATCACAGCCAGATGCTGCTGGAGTTCATCTTTCTTATCCCAGAACAGTCACTGCATGTAGGAAGCTTTCCTGGCGGTTTGTTTTGTCACTGCTGATACTGGACCTCAGGTTCAGCGTCAGTCTTTGGGTTAAAGTTGAAGTTCCTCCACGTTTAACAGTCCAGCATGTGGCTGAAATGTTTGATTTTTGTCTAAACTAAGCGACAAATTTCTGTTAGTTAGTGTATAATGTTATACGATAAATCAATAATTGATAATTGATCAATAACTGATCATTCCAGTTGTTAATGAAAGGTGACTCTAAACCAGTAGGGTTTTTATCATATATTCAAAGGAACTCAGTTTTTCGTCTGTTTTGCAGTTTTCCAGAAGTTTGTTCCAGATTTGTGGTGCATAGAAGCTGAATTCTGCTTCTCCATGTTTGGTTCTGGTTCTGGGGATCCAGAGCAGAACCAGAAGACCTGAGAGAGCTGAAAGGTTGATAAAACAACAGCAGATCTTTAACAGCTAAGCTGTTTGGTGATTTATAAACTACCAGTATTTTAAAGTGTATCTGCTCCGTCTTCCTGGTTTTAGTCAGAACTCCAGCAGCAGCAGCGTTCTGGATCAGCTGCAGCCGGAGGATTCTTTTTTAGACAGACCTGTAAAAACACTGCTGCAGTAACCAATGCAACTAAAGATAAACACATGATCTAGTTTATCTTGCCAGGACATTAGTCCTTTAATCCTAGAAATATTCTTCAGGTGATTAAAAGGCTGCATTTGTAACTGTCTTTATGTGTCTCTGAAGGTTCAGGTCTGAAATCACACCAATATGACTTCCTCAAACAACCGGTGTACTACCTGACTGAAAATACTTTAAACATCATAGTTCAAATTTGACATTTTACCAGCTTTGATGGATATCAGCACAACTCGTTTGTTACCGACCATCACAAACACAAGAACATTTTTTAAAATAAAAATCTGGAGGTGGAAGAAACTTAAAAGTGTTTTGTCTTTCAGCCAAAATCAACAAATAGTTCAGCAGAAACAAAATCAACTTTCTTCCTGTGAAACGTCGTGAGGGGATGAAGTTCTTTGATCAAATCACTGAAAACTTAATTTCTAAGACTTTTTTCCACTTGTAAAATGTTGTGTAGGTTTATTTCTTGTTTGCTACAATGTTGTAAACAATAAATGAATGTTCTCAACTAATTTCTAGAAATATTAAAACTGCAACAAGTTGCATTAATTGAACAGATAAGATATTAAAGACTATTTTTAATGACTGTTGGGAATTTTGTGCAGAGTGGACGCTGTTTATTTTTCAGATCTTAAAGAGATGATACCAATCTATGCATACAAAACATTAAAAACTTCAGTGAAAAAATAAAAAATGTTCTCATAAAATCCTCTGAAACTCTGCAGGCTGGTATGTTATTTTGCTCATTTGAGGAAGAAACAGGCGAATTTTGCTTTTCTATAATAAAACTGCTGGTTAAGTTTGCTGCAGAAGTAAAAACCAAACATTTACGTTCCCTTGAATAAATTTGTAGAGTTAATTATTTAGTGTGATTTGTTGCAATTCAAGCCAAAATGAAAGAAATCAAAAAGGAAAGTTTATCAAGATTAAATCCTTTTAAAATAATGCAGCAACAAGGAACCTGAAATCTGTTAAACTTTTATTATCCCATAGATTCACTTACAAATTCAGCTTCCTTTATTCACACAGCGACAGTAAGCAATAAAAGCAACTAAAGGTTTAAAACAAATAAATAGATAATATTCAGAAACATCTAAATAAATCCATCAAGCCAGATTATATTCACCAAATTAAATCCAGAAAAGTGGAATTAAATCCACTGAAGGAGGAGTACAATCATTTCCAGATTAATTAAATTAGTTGAAATTAGAAAAAAGAAAAGTATTTGTTACCTCATGAGTTATTTCAACACCAAGTTTCCGAACCGCTGCAGTAAAAGTCGCTTGTTTCTGAAGTGAAGTGGTTCCGAAAGGGTTCTGTCTGGTTCGGTTCGGGCTGCAGTCCGACTCCTCTGGTGCTGAGTAATGAAGCCTGGGGACCGGACTGCCATCCTCACCGAGGAGGACCGAGTCAAGTATCCACGACTGCGTCAAGTTCACGGCGATCAGGGAAAAGTGGATACTTCCGGTTGAGTTTTTCAAAATAAGGTAAATTACAGACACATCTAAAAGAAATGTAAATAAAAAATCGATCTGATTTTGTTTTATCTGTTCGATTTGAAAGTCAAAAAATTTGAATTTAAATCTGATGTTTTAGGTTAGCTTTTTTTTTTTATCACATTAATTATGAAGTACAGAGTTTCAAATTACTGCACCTTTAAGTTGTTTGGAAAAATCATCTTTAAAAAATGTAGATACATTTTTACAAGTAATCAAATTAAGTTTATCCAAGTAAATATATTAAGTTTAGTTAGATTTTTTTTGGGCACATTGTTCTGAACTGGAACTCAAAAATTCTTCCTAAATTCAGTTTCAAAAAAGAAAGAAAATGTTGACAATTAAAACTGATTCAATTTAATTCAAATATTATCTAACGTATTCCCCGTTTCTCATGAACTTTTTATTTGTTTGTTTTTACAACATTTCTTCCTTCCACTCAACTTTCCTTAATACTAGGATGCGGGACACAGATTCTTTAGCAAAGATTATTATTGTTTTTATTATTTCTTTATTTGTCTTTTACAGAGCATGTCAGTGACTAACAAGCAAGCAGACTTTCCAAAACATGGATATAAATTCTTCTTATTTACTAATTTTCTAATTTTATCTTCATTTTACTTTAGAAAAATATTACTCTGCAATATCATTACATTGTTGTGTTTAATATGCTTATATTCACCTTGTGTAAAATACTGAATAAATTAAAAGCAAAAGAAATCATAGAGTCCAGAGTTGGGCAGTAACAAGTTACATTTACTGAATTACATTTATTTCAGTAACTGTTTTGTTGTTGTTGAAAACATGTACATTTAGGAGTATTTCTACTATGCTGTACGTTTCATTTTTACTTAAATAATTTTATTATAAAGTCTCTCTATTTTCTACCCACTGAATGAAAAGCAAACACGTTTTAACCATTAATTCACCAGACACAGACACACACCTCCAGTTTTTGTTAAAGTTTCATAAGTTTTATATTGAAAGGAACTGATTTGGAAAATTGTATTTTATTTTTACTTATATGAATTATTGTCATTTTGGTTCTTAAAATATCTAAACTTCCACTTAACTGTATATTTTGATTCGTCTGGTGATGTAATTTTTAAATATGAAATGATTGATCATCTGATCAGTTAATCAGTACTTGACCGTTTCCAAGCTTTTATTTTAGTATTTCTAAGCGGAAGTGGTGAGCTTGTGTCCGGCCAGGCCGCTCGCTCAGCTGGCGGCCGCCGTCATGTCGCTGCAGTTCGGGGATGAGGAGTTCCAGAGAGCCTGGCAGGAGCTGGACGAGCCGCAGCTGGACGGATGGGAACTCTTCACCGAGGCGATGGGGGTCCAGATCCACCGGCGTTACGACCGGGTAGGCAGAACCGAGTCGGTCCGACCGAACAGAACCTCTGCAGAGCCTGCAGCAGGTGTGTAATTAACGCATATGAATGCCGCTCAGCCCCGGCCTCTTGAAACGTAAACAGATTTTTATTTTAATTTTGTCTTAGTAATAATACTTCATCATCTGGATGTCCTAGCGGCCAGAGGCGGAAAAATCCGGAACTGAGCGACAGTTTGCTGATTTACCACCTCAGCAGGTTCTGCAGCCTTCATCAGACTGGAAATTTTGCTTGTAAAATTTTCCAGAACTGGAAAAGCAGGTCATAGGGAACGGAAACTAAGCATGGAAAAATTAAATCATTTTAAAAGGGTGTAAAAGCAACCCTTTTTTAAGCTTTATACCATGGTATAATGTTATTTCCTCATCAAAAACATGCATGGAGTGCTGCTTTAATCTCCCAGGGCAACCATTCAGCTGTCCAAAACGCCTGCGTGAACTTCATGCTGGCCACTCAGGTCCTTCAGACTAGCCCGCAGCAACTAGCAAACATCAGCGGATCTGCTGAGCTCATTATATGAGCTACTTCTCAGTGCAACACTGGTAAAAATGTTTCCTGAAGGCAGAGTTTCAGAAAGAGCAGGAGTTTTTAAAGACACAGAGGCCCAATTTCAAGGCATTAACTGGGGAGTATTATTTATTCTATAGAAATGTTTATTAAAATTTGTTGAAGTAAATCCAACAACTCTGCCGCTGTGAGAGAGAGAAAAGGGAGTGAAGACAGACCTTCCTTTTGCTGTTTGCAGGAAACTGGACTTTATGAGTACAAAGTTTATGGAGCGCTGGACAGCTGCGGCCCAGAACTCTGTGCAGACGTCTACATGGACCTGATGTATCGGAAACAATGGGATAGTTATGTGAAAGGTAAAAAGACAAGACCACACCTGTTGTCTCTCAGAAACACCTTTGTTATTTTAGAATATCTTTGAAAAACTAAGATTTTTGTTTTGGGTTTCATGCACAGCTGCAGCACCAAGCAGGTAACGTGTTCGCTGCAGCTGGTGGTGGCCGGTTCCATCCAGAAAGGAAGGAAATGTTCAGTGTGGATGTAGTTTGGTTGAGCTGCAGACCAGCGATGAGGGAAAGTGGTTAAAACGGGGAGAAACACATCAGATACCGAAACTGGGTCAGTTATTTTAGTTGTCAATTATTGTGACAATTAATCAGCTAAAAAAATTGCTGCATTCCGTAGATTTTTCATGTAAGCCTTTTAGGAAATACACCGATCCACTTTTTCACTTCCGATACCTATATTGATATCTGAGGTTTAGTATCGGCTGGTAGCAGTGCAATACAGAAAAAGAGTTCTGAATTGAATAAAGTTTCTTTAACATGTGTTAAAACACAGACATAAACTAAATGAATTACAAATTTATTTGATAACTCTGCACCAGTACAGCTCATTTAAATACACCAATCTTTACAAGCTTTGTCAAAAATGGACTGATACAGATATTAAAATAGGATCTGTGCATCTCTAATTAGAAATGCATCAACAGTTGCAAATAAACAATGCAATAACATAATTTGTTGATTAATTTTTGCATTAACAATTAATAAATTGAGAGCAAAATGTGCTTAAAAGGAGATTTTTAAAATATTTTTTAACAGTAATTTGAACCAGGTGAAGCCAAACTACCACTGGTACAAATATTTACAGATAAAGCTTTTTCTTTTATCTTAAATGCAAAATGTATTTATTTTTTGTACTCACTGCTGTGAGTACATTGTTCTTTTTTTTAGTCTGATCGATAATCGATTTATTATAATTCATCATGATTAATCCCATTAATCGACACAGAGAATGTCTCAGATTGCATCCAAACCCGTCCGTTCCTTCCAGGTTCTGCACAACTAACTGCTGCTTATTGTTTGAAATTTTAGAAATAATTAGATTAGTTTTGTTTTCCTCTTTCTTGTTTAACAGCTTCTAGAAAACACTTTTAGAGTTGATGCATTCGTGTGAGATGTGTCTGTCTTGTTTTATGTGTTGCAGTAAATGCCATCAGAAGGTCAAAGATATGTCTGTAAAATAAGCAGCTGTGTTTATTTGAGCCTCCATGACTAACAGGAAGATGCAGCTGGAAATCTTCTGAATATTTGGTTCAGTTTGGGAAGCGAAACTCAAGACCAAGTCCGAATGTTTAGAACTTTGACAAACATTTGAGGATGTTGCTTTTTTAAAACCACAAATTGCAAAAAATAATGGAAAATCTGCAAATTACTCAACAAAAACTGTTTATTAGTTTTAAATTATTAATGGTTATAACAAATAAAGTGATATAGTTTGGTACATGAAAAAGAAATAGTTGACTTACGGGTAGTAGAAGAAGGTAAAATGGAACGTCATGGAAGCAAAATGTGGATTGAGGACTTGCTCTCAAAACTCAAAGTTGAACAACAGAGGCACGTTGTGCATGTTTCTGCCGCCACATTTTGCAAAATGTGGCAACCATTCTCGTGCCATATTGAGAGACTGAAGCTTTTTGCTATATTTGTTTCCTCAGAGCTCTATGAGAAGGATTTCGATGGACAAACTGCGATTTACTGGGAAGTGAAATACCCATTTCCTCTGAAAAACAGAGATGTATCCTTTAGTTCTCAAAAGCAAACTGATGACTTCCTTTCCATATTTATTCGTTACTTTATAGTTATGATAATTTCATGCAATCTTAACATCCATGTTCCCTGACTGCTCCAACCTCAGTATGTTTATGTAAGGGAGCGGAGAGAGCTGGACATAAATGGCAGGAAGATCTTTGTGATCCTGGCCAGAAGCTCAGCGGAGACGGCGTGTCCAGAGAAGAGCGCCGCTCTGAGGGTGAGCGACTACAAGCAGAGTGTCGCCATGGAGAGCGACGGAGCCGGCGGCACTAAAGGTGACTAACTGCTGATTAATATACAACTAAGCCAAAGAAAATCTGATTCTGGATTAATGGTTAGAATAATTATAGAGCAAAAAACATGACACGTTGGAAGAGAAAATATAAGTAAACAATAATTACTTCTGGAGTTCCCCCAGGCTGCTTTCTCGGGCCACTTATATTTAATAAAATCTATTCTACGAGAAAAAAAATCTAAAACAAAAAATATTTCTGATGTTCCACAAGGCTTGTTTCTTGGGCCACTTATATTTAATCCTGTATGTCCTAAATTTAAAATCTCCACCTGGATATTTTTGCTTATTTTAAAGCAAAATAAGCAAAAGTTTTGCTTATTTTGCTTTCAAATAAGCAAAATAAGCATATCTATCCATAACAATCCAAGCTTATTTATCTATAACACCTGGAACTTTCAATATCTAGGAAGTTATTTTCACAATTTACCATCTATTAAAGGAATACCCCTCAGATTAATTTCACTTCCTGCTACATCGGGGGAGAAACTACCGTAATAACCCGATATTAGCTGGAAAGCGCAGCGTCTTGGCTCCAAGAGAGAGATCAGCACCTCCACTAGTTTCAGTTCACTGGAAACCACTTTCTGACTGTTGGAGGGTTTCATTTCTTTTCTTAATGTGACCAGCTTCATGTTGTCAGTGAAGCAGTTGAAACCCTCATGTGAGGACTAATCTTGTGCTGTGTTTCAGTGTTCATGAACTACTTTGATAATCCTGGCGGAATGATCCCGGCCTGGCTGGTGAACTGGGCAGCGAAGGTGAGGGCAGTCAGGTTCAAAATGGTCTAAACAAAGTGCAGAAATTATGCTACGCTGAAAACCTGCAAAATGAGATATGTTGTTTTGGGAGACGACTCACCAGGTGTGTTTTGTTTTTTCCTCTTCAGTTACTTTAACTAAAGTATTTTTCCAGCATCTTATAAATGAAAGTAAAGCACTTCCCTCATCTCTGCAGCTATCTGCATGTTCAGACATTTGGTGTTCCCTGCTGACCCTCTGGGACTCTTCATTTCTCCCCTTGCTTTACGATTCTCCTGGGTTTTTGTTTACTGGTGTGTTGTAGACTGACGTCATTGGTTCCTCTTCTTTATGGGTCTTTTTGGCTCATCTTCTGGACTAATATGTGTTTTTGTTTTTTTACTTCTTCTAGAGTGGGGTCCCAGGCTTCATTAAAGATCTGCAGAACGCCTGCAACAAGTACAAGACATACTGCGAGAAGAAATGAGTGCAGCTCACTGGAAAAACACGAAATCTCAACAAGTATTTTTGTCCAGTTTCAAGTGCAAATATCTTGTTATACTTAAAATAGGACAAAGGTAACTTACAAGAAATGTTTTAGCAAGATGTAGGAACAATTGCCAGATTATTTCACTTATAATAAGATATTCTTTCCATGTTATAAGTGAAATACCAGTGGAACTAGTTCTTTTTCACCAATATTAAAGAACTTAAACAAGCTCTTATATCTTGCTGAGAAGTTACCTGTAACTCATTGTAGTTTTATCCCAAGTGTACTAAGATATTTGCAGTAGAAACTGAAATTACTTGCTGAGTTTTCTGTTTTTGCTGTGCTGATGGTGACGGCGGCTCACGCTGAAGAGTTTTCTTGCTGCTCTGTTTTCCGTTTTTGGTCGGCGGTGCGTTTGGCGGATATGGGGTTGTGTTCAGGGTGCATGTGGCGTGTTGGTTTTTGGAGCTCTTCCTGTTTACTTGGCCATGAAGTGAAAGGCTGCTGCGCATCGATTGTGTTCCCAGTTGCTGCTCTACTCCTCTCTTTTCAGGGGATATTTTAATTTAATCGACTGTTGAGATGATTTGAAGATGTTTATCATTCCTTTAGGCTGTATTTTCTAAAACAATCTTTTTGCACAGGATTTCATGACCTTGTCTTGTTTACCGTTTGTGTTGATTGAGAGAAATACAATGTATTTTACTGAGTTGGGATATTTTACGATTTCAAGTAAGAATGTTCACAGGTGCAGAACTTCTGCAGCTCTGTATATGGATGCTGGATCATTTCATGCTCCTTTTGTTCTGGTGAATGGAGTGCAGCTGCGTCAATGCAGATAAATTCATTTTAATTCACCAATGCTGCTCGTTTATTCTCTCAGCTAAAATCAAATTAAAATTACATAATTTATATGTTGTAAAGTTTTGGCATCAAAGCCAGTATTGGTGATACAGATCATTTTTATTGTTTACATTTGTTGTATCATCAAACTTCTGACATTTTGGTGTTTTTATGATTTTTCATTTGAATTGTTTTGTTAAAATCATGGATGGATGATTTTAACAAAACAATCATTTGGAAAAAGTTTATTGGTGTCCACAAAAGACTTTAAAAACATCTCCACACCAAAAACAGAAACAACAGAAAAACAAATATGTGTGCTTTCTTCCCCAAATAAAGTATAAAAAAACAATAAACATCTATAATACAAAAAAAGTTTAGTTTTACATTTTAACAAGTCAATCAACAAACACACTGAGCTTGTAACTCAAACTATTCAGTAAAATTGAAAGAATAATGAAAACTAAACAAATTAATCAGTTCAATATGAACTCTGAATGTTGCAGAAACAAGTTTATTTAAGAGCAATTTAGAAATGAGCCCAAATTAGTTTTTATTTAAATCAGATTAGTTTCCACCAAAAGATGTAAGAATAAAAGGAGAATATGGAATATCTCTTATTAAAATCAATAATTTGTCTGTGTTCAAAACAACTAGTTAATGCCGTGGATAAGTGAAGATAAACGATATTTTGAAAAATAAATAGTTAGAAATCAGTAGTTTTTTTGACAACTGATTCTCAAACAGTCTCCCCTCAATTTTGCTTTGCTTTTACACTCACAAGATGGCGGCTTAAAATGGACACAAAGGTTTCCGGTTCTGTCCCTTTAATAACCGTTAATTAACAATTACAACCATTTGTTATTCATGAATGCCAGCAGTTTGCTACCTAATCGAGGCAAAAAAAAACTGAGAAAGATTTATTTTTTTTCAAATCAAATTTTATTTCTAATTACTAAATAAATTAATAAGCTTTTGCCTTTACATTTGCATCATCAACAAAGACAATAACTACATATAAATTCGCCTTTATTCAATGCTGCTTTATTCATCTCTCAAGGTGGTTTCAGGTGGTTTCAATCACGCATGCGCATTGGATTCATCTTCAAGTCCAGACCAAGAACTACGTTCTGTTCACGAGCAGTGCTAATTTAGCCTAATGCAGGCGGGTGTGGTGGTTTCTGGAGGAAAAACGGAACCACTGACTCCACAGTTTGCTGCTCCCTCCCTGAAAATGGAAAAGCTGCAGAAATTAAAAAAGCATCCTGGAAGCTAAGTGATGTTGAAGAGGCGTGCTGCTGATTACCTGCCTGCTTCTGAGTCAAGAGAGATGAGGAAGTGGGGTGCGCACCATTTATCAACCGGCGCGGCGGGTGGACGATTCCTAACGGCTCCGTAAACCAGGTGGGCGGTTCAGATTGGTCCTGTCTGACACGTGACACATTCAAACACAACTGGTTCTTTACATTCAGATATCTATCTATCTATCTATCTATCTATCTATCTATCTATCTATCTATCTATCTATCTATCTATCTATCTATCTATCT
>CAEFZX010000896.1:9691-37845 GCA_903066825.1 Alfaro cultratus | reverse complement strand
ATATTTGTTTCTGTTATGATTATAGGTCCTAAATTTCACTGATGGTTTAAGAAGTCTTAAATATGAGCCGGTGAATCCTGCAGAAAGCTTGTGTTTCACAGAAAACGATCTGACTGGATAAAGAGGCTCTGAGGTGACAGATCTGATGAGCAGGGAGAGTTTAACTTAACCACCAAACTGTAAGAACACTGCTGAGGCTGCTGTTACATCAGGAGTTTTGATGAACAGATGCAGCAAAGACATCTAAACATTTTGGTGGAATAAAGCTTTTTCTGGGAATCTGTAAATTCAGAGAAGTTGAAGCAGCCATGTTTAGGATCTTGTGTCTGTCAAGAAATGCGGTGGTGAGGAAAACGCAGCGGACTTAGGTTATGGTTGATGATGAAGTCCAGAGTCCAGGCAGCACAGTGAGCAGAAGCCTAAGAGCTCATAAGTGGTAGTACAATAGAGATCTGACCACAAACTGACAGCAGACAAGACCCGACAGAACCAGGAACGCAGGTGGGTTTAAATGCACAGGGAGACGATCAGGGGAAACAAGAAGCAGGTGTAACTAATCCAGGGGTCGAGGGGAAAACACAGAAATCTACACAAACACACAGAAACCCAAATCCCTACAGTGGCGTTGCAGTACCTGCATCAACATTACAGCTTTTCATCTCTAAAATATTTCTTTACTTGCAGTAAACTGTTGAAAACAAATATTGTTTTCTATATTTGCAGCTAAAGACGCCAAGAAAGCAGGTCTAGGACCACCTGACCGTGACCCGGTTCCGGTTCCAGCTCCAGCTCCGGTTGCAGGTTAGCTCTACTTCTCTATTTCACTTAAATATGCAAAGCACTAGTAAAATTTCATCCACAAAGAGTAAAATATTCCCACCCATCTTTGTTCAGTGATGTGCAGCTGGCTGCGCTTCAGTCACAACTACAAAGTCTTTACTTTTTATCTGATTATAGTTTTTCTATTCAGCATTAAAGCTGTTGGGACGTTTGAGCAGAAATCTGTCGGTTCAAAGCTGATACTTTGTAAACTTGTTTGAAGTGTTTGGAAATGTTCAGCATCAACTGGAGTCTGACAGTGCAGGAAGTGGAAGGTGATGATCTGGTGCTCAATCTGGTGCTTTTGTCGTAAAGAAAAAATCGGGGCAAAAAAAAAAAAAACGGCTTTAGCGGGAATCCCAACATGCAGAAGCATCATCTGACGCTGCAGGATCGGCGGTAATAAAAGGGTTGCGACCAATGGACTAATGATCTAATGGACTATTTTGTTTTTCTATGTTTGAAAAGCACTTCTAGTTAAATGTTTCATAATAAAACCTTTTGGTCTCCAATCCTCACTGAGCCGCATCTGGACGGATGGAGTCAGTTCAGCTCATATATTCATTATTGGCATATTCCAAACAAAAGCAGCAGAAATGAGTTAGAAACAAACTCTGTAAATGTTAATAAATGTCAGACAGCAGAGAGAAAATGCAGCTTGCTGGATTAACAGCATTAAACTCTTTTCTGCTTCTTTTTATGTGAGATATTACAATTATAATATGAGCAAGCAGCTAAAATGAAGCTAAAATGAAGCTAAAATGAAGCCATATTTAAATAAAATTACATACATGAGAACTTAAATAAGAATCCGCTTCATTTAAAATGTGTTATGGAAGCAGGAAGCTGACAATCAGCTTCATAAACTAATGCAACTAGTTTTATTATGAATAAACTACTTTCTAATAAAGTGGTGACGTCCTGATAATCTGCTGACTCAACACCGCCACCAGGTGGTTTCATTCTGTACTGCAGCCTGTTGAATTATTTGAGCTGAACAAACAAAACAGATTGTAAAAATGTTTCAATGTAAAAAAGAAGAAAATGACAAAAATAATTTAGAACAAAAAAGTCATTAAAGTTTTGTCACTTTTGGTTTAATTTGCAAAAATTAAACCAAAATGTGAGGTTTGTACTCTCATAGAAACTCAGAATAAAACCAACAGCACAGAATATATCCTGAGGAAAAATCATCCATAATTTATATATGACAGAATTTAATTGTAGAGTTAAGATTGAGATCCACTTCCTCCCGTTTCTGGTTCCATTTTTCCAGCCAAACTTAACTAACTCCAGTCTGCAGTCAGACATTTTACAGATTTGATTTGGTCCAGTCAAAGTAAATCTCACAGTGGTCGGTATGTGATCGGATCTTCAGGCTCCAGCAGTCAGAGGGATTCTAGTTTGGAGAACCAGAACCGATCGGGTCGGCCTGTTAACACCTAATAAGAGGGACATTTAAAACAAGTTAAACTCAGAGATATTTCTAGATCTCGCTCTGTTCATAATTACAGCAGCAGCAGCAGAGATGTTTGTTTCTCCAGAAGTTCGGTCCGTTTGATCCGTGTCCGGCAGGAACTCTGGGACAAAACCTGGTTCATGTTTTACTGCCTGTTGTTTCTCATAAACCTGCAGATAAAGGAAACGCTGAGCAGATCCAGAACAGAATTCATAGAGCAAAATACTGCAACGCTAATCAGCTTCATTACATGTGAGTCAGGCTGTAAATGGTTTTATTGGAAATGCCAGGAACCTTCCTGGTTTCAGGCGCTGGATGTGGCAGGAAGTCCCTCCTGATTGGTTCGTTAGTGAGGATTTCTGTCTGGTTCTGTGAACTCGGGTCGCTGTGACTGCTGCAGGTGGAAGCCGCTGGTTCTTCTTCATGAACTCAGTTAAATGAGGCCGACGGCGCTGGATGAAACCGGCTCATAAGTTTTACTCTTTCTGCACCTTTGACTCCTTTCAGATGATTTATTTGGTCTGTAGATCAACGTTAGCCTTCATATTCCACCTCTAGAAAAAACATCTCCAACATTCACTTTGCTGCCAGAATAAAAGTGAGGAGCTGTAGAGTCACAAGCTGCAGACTCAGCAGGGGGAATCAAACTACATAGATGCACATCATCTGAATAGTTGATGAATAGTTTAGTTTAAATCTTGTGCAGTGACTAAACATTTCCTGCTTTTTCTCTCCTCAGAGGAACACTTTGTGGACAGACACAGGGCTGACCTGATCCAGAGAGTCTCCGCCGTTCCGCCCATTTTGGACAAGCTCTTAAAAGCCAAAGTTATCCAAAGTGAAGCCTATGATCAGATAATGGCGCTGCTGACGTCCCAGGACCAGATGAGAAGGTTGTACAGAGAAATGGAAGCAGGTGGCAGGAGCGCAAAGGATCTCTTCCTCCAAATCCTGCAGGAGCAGCAACAGTTTCTCATCAAAGACCTGATGAGAAACTAAATCCTGAAGGAAAATTAAATCTATTTTGAACAGAGTGAAAGAATCACATTAAAACCATTTTTATTCTAAAAAAATAAGAGTTGATTCATTTGTTTCTGTGAGTTTTACTGCAGGAGAAGCAAACCTGTCACATCAGACGAATTCAAATGTTAAAGTTCAGATGTTCATCAAAACTCCTAAAGATGCAAATAGTTTATGTGTAAATATTTCATGTGTGCCGACTGACCTGGTGGTTTATTAATAATTCATGTTTCAGCTGGATGAATCCAGTGTCCTCATTTTGTAAGAACTTTTGCAGACCAGAGTTTCTGTTGACCTTCATCATCATCATCACTGAAGGCCCCAGATGCTGAGAGCAGTTCAGGCCCAGAGCATAACTCCACCACCACCATGTTCACAGAGCAGCTGCTCTGATCTGGATCTCAGTCGCCTCATTTCATCTCTGATCCAGGTTCAGTTCTCCAGAACGTTCTGACCTCTTAAACATTTTTCCTAAATCCAAACGTTCATGTTTGGGGCCAGTAGTTTGACCCTGCAGTGGGAGAACCAGTCATCCTCCTGCAGCCGATTATTTTCTGGCTGTTTTCCTCGTTCGGTTGCAGCTTTGCTCTGACGGCTCTGAAGCTTTGATTTTTGTTTTCAAGTCTCTTTAACTTTCACTGGTTCAGGTTTTTTCCTCATGTTGAAGAATAAACACAAAATATTTGCATTAGAGCTGAACTTCAGGAATATAGTTGATTATGAAGCTATAGCTGAAAATTGTGATATTGATTATATTTGCATTATCATCAGATATTGTCCCAACGCTCCATGAGCATTTAGGGTCTCAGTTACCATGGAGACTCACCAGGTGTGACCAGGTGAGTCCATGTCAGAGAGGTGCAGAGCATGAATGGACGACACATGAAATATTATTTTTTAAATTTTATTTTTATTTTTCCAGTGCAGCTGTGATGTTTAGTGATGATGGTTGAGATTTATCATCCTTCACATTTTCTATCTGGATTTTAACAATATAAATGTCAATTCAGCTCAACTTATAGAAACTAAAAAAACATTTTCAACAAAATTTAAATTAGTTTAATTTTTAGTTAGTTTAGATAAAAGCAATATTGACATTTCTTGTAGATTTTCTTCCAACACCTGCAGAAATATACTCATAAGGAATCCTTTCCTTTTGCCAAATGATTTTTTTACTAAGCCACAAACTAAATGCATTTTATTTTTGAGTTTTTCATCAATATCTGGAAAATACATCAATCCTTCTTAACATAAACATCTATTATGTCGTTTTCTTATGAAGCATTTAAACAGCCGTTGTACTGAAATGATAATTTTATGTTTTTAGTATTTTATCCAATAATCAGAAAATGCAAGGAAATAGTGATCAATCAATCAATCAATCAATCAATCAATCAATCAATCAATCAATCAATCAATCAATCAATCAATCAATCAATCAACGAAGTTTATTTGTATAACACATTTCAGCAACAAGGTGGTTTAATTCATAAAAACAAGAATAAAAAGTCATAAAAACATCCTGAAGTTAAATCCCGTCTCTCTAGTTTCTTCTCAGCTTGCAGCTTTCGGGGTTTTGTTCTTTTCAGGAGTTTATTGTGTAACATCGTCTCAGGTCAAAGTGTGTGACACTGTTTGTGTTTCCACATCTGAACATTTTCCCAGAGGATCTTCAAGAATTACTGAACCAAAAACTGTCATGAGGAAAGTTGGAGCAAACGACGGACGTGAGTGGATGCTTCAAAACTTCACGCTTCCTAAAACCAGAATTAACCAGGACAAAAACACAATAACTGTGTTAAAAGCTTTGGACTTCCTGGAAACACTAATGAATCCAGATCAGCTCAGTTTTCATGAACCTGCTTAGGAGGCGTCAGAGATCCAGAGGAATGTTTACGGGTTGGTAGAATAAAGTGAAATCTAAATGTAAAGCCCTGATGTTCAGTCTGCTGCCAGTGAAGATGAACTGATGCTCTGCACAAGAAAACCAACATTTGAACTGAAATCACACATTTAATGGCTCAGGCACTGATTAAGGTTGACAGTGAATATATTCAATTTTAAAGCTCTCATTCATTTAATGGACCTTTAATACGGTCTGTACACTTTATATTTCTATTCGTTATGCAGTGCAAAATTACATTATGATGGAAAATGCAAAAGGACACAAGGGGGCGCTGTGACTCTATGTGGAGAGATTTATGTAAGGTGGAGAGGAAGAAACCGGAAACAAGCTGATCCTCATCTGATGATTTATTTTTTTACTGTTTCATCTCAACATGTTGAGGTTTTTCATCATAAAACCTGCTAAAGAAAATGAGCCAATCAGGGTTAATAAAGTTATATAAATAAATTATTATAGGTGCATAATCTAAAATATGAGCCAGAGCTTCATATTGGTGGATTGCAAATAAACGTTCCTGTGTTGTTAAAGATTACAGAGTGAACTGGTGTTAAAATAGATGATTTAAAATGAAACGTGTTGTATTTGGCTTGAAGTTTAAAATATGAATAACAAATTAATTACTTTGCATCCCAGATGAAATCCTTTCACTATGAGGAAACTGATTTTCTTTCTGCACTTTACAGATTTATCAATCAATCAAGTTTATTTCCGCAGCAAGTCAGTTCAAAGTGCTTAACATCCTAAACACACGATATCACAGAACAGAAAACAACTGGAATGTTACGCTTTTCAGGTGGATCATTAAGTCTTTAGTTTTGTCTTAATCTCCTTGAATAAAGACCAGAGTTTGTTAAGAGTCAGTGTGATTTTTAACAACACAACCCTGCAGCTGTTCATCCAGCCACTCATGGTTTCTGTGGAAAGTCTCTCAGTACAGACTAGTCTGAAGAGCTGCACCAAAACTTTACTGGTTCTGATCCAGATTGTTTTTAAGGGTTTGGTTTGTGAAATATTGCAGCATCTTGCATTTTTCATCCATTTATATGAAAGCCAGTTTTTGCAGGATTGTCTCATGTGAGATTTGCGACAGCAACAGGATGAAACCTGAGGGAACAAGTCTTCCTGCTCACAACCTGCTGCTTTCTGCTGTTACCCTGTTCATCTGGAAAAGGGAAATCATTACAGCTAATCTTAAAGCAGTTTCATAAACACTGAAGCCAACACTACTTTAACTTTGACTCTGTTTTTAAGCTGCAAAGTTCCTGAACTTTTTCGGAGCTGCAGCAGCAAAACGCCTGTTGCTGCAGTGAGAGATAAAACTGTTTGCTTTACATTTTAATGAAGGTTATCAGATTAGATGCAGAGCGTTTGTGAAAAGCAGTTTTCAGATCTTACCACAGATTCCTGATTGGGTTAAGATCTAGACTTTGACTGGGCCGTTCTAACATGAACATGTTTAGTTTTAACTGGCTTTATGATCAGGCTGAACTTCGGCTCCTGTCTCAAATATTTTACACTCCTGCAGGTTTTCTCCAACATTGTTCTGCATTTATCTCAATCTTCAATCAACGCTGATCATCTTCACTGTCACTGCTGAAGAGAAGCAGTCCCAGAGCATGATGCTGCCACCACCCTGGTTGACAATGAGGATGTTGTGTTATTACACAGGGCATGTTGAGTAAAATCCCAGATCATCAGGAATGATCAAAATGAGGCTCCAGCCGTCAAAACTCTTTACAATGTGACCAAACGAGAACAAGATGTTCTAGAAACACGTAGAACTACTGGTGCACTTTCTAACTCTGGTTTCAAGTGTTTTAGCAACAGTTCACATGTTCAGTCAGTGTTCCTCCAGGGTTGATCTTTGGGCCAGTTTTATTTCCTTTATTCATTAAAACTCAACCCAGTTATTGACCGGCTGTCAGAACCTAAAGCTCTGAGGAATCATCTGACATCCTGCATCAGGCTGTTCACAGAAACTCTCTAGAGTCCAGGATGTTTCTGGACGTCAAAGAGAGCATCGCTGTCCACATTTAGGTTTCAAAACTTACTTTAAAAAGGTAACAGGAATTTACATTTTTAGTTATACTTTATAAACAGTTTGATAATTCATGGAGACCATTTTTATACTCAGTGATTTTCCACCAGATAAATTATTGGTAGCTGAAGGGAGATGATAGAAGTTATTTTACAGCTGCATGACACTGTCAGTCATCAACTCCTCCAAACAGCAGATCATTCTCAGTAAATGGCCTGCAGAGAGTCTGTTTGGTCCACAGGAACCCAAAACTCTCACAACACGGTTAGTTTGACACAACGACAGACAAACATTGAGCTGTGGATGAACTCCGACCACCATCGTTACGGCGAAACAATCCAGTCAAAAGGGTTAAAATTCTTGCACAACGATGTGAGAAACTGATAAACATCTTAAACACCTACAACAAGTTTAAGCCTGATGAATTATGACAGGTATTTAACCTTTACCTGTGAAACCTGCTGCTACAAACCGAACAAACTTCCCCTGCCAAGGCTCAAAGGCCCGAGGCTCGACTGAAACGATCTTCAGGAATGAAGGTGTGAGATGAACACATGAACATCATCACAGAACCTTTGATTCACATTGACATTGAACATGAGACTCAACTTTATAAATTCATTAAAAAGTTAACAAGTCCATAGATTCCTTTCTTTTTCAGTCAGAAATTAAACAGTTTTACTGCATTTCCTCAAATTAATACGTTCATGAAATTATCATCTTCTATTAAAATGGATCTTCTACCTTCTCCTTTTCAAACAGATCATGTAAAGTTGCATGTTAATTGTGAATAATGGTTTGTTTTAATCTTTTCCTGTTTGTACTTTCTGTCTGTTGAATAGAGACACATGGACAACATTTCTTTTCTCTTTCTCTTTCTGCCTTTGGTTCAAACAGAGTCTGCTGATCGGAGACGGAGGCAAACAGGTGGGGCAGGCGCAGGGTCATCATTTCCTGAAGAAAATTTCTGTATTTCTCACATTTTTAGATAAATTTGTTGTAATTAAGCATGACGCTGCCACCGCCGTGCTTCGCTGTGGGGATGGTACTGGTCTGGTTTCCTCCAAACGTGACGCCTGGTGTTTCCAGCAGAGCTCAGTCTTTGTCTCATCCAACCAGAGGATCTTCATTCCCATCCTCTGAGAGCCCTTCAGGTTCCTGTAGGAAAACTCCACTTGTTTTTCTCACTACGCCACAAACTATTTCATGTTTTCTGTGTTGATTCTTAATACAGAAAACATTAAATTTCTATATTAATTCTTCTTAATGCAAACATCTGACATCTTTCTTTATCCTGTTAAGCGTTATAGACAGACGAGTTACTGCAGTTGAAATGTTGAGTGTTTTTAGTATTTGCACTGTAACCAGAATAGTAGCCATGGAGATGTTCCATGGTAGACTTGCGGTATGAAGGACGCTAAAGCAAAACTAAAAGTCCTGAGCATCTGCTAAGCCCTACATCTTCTGGATACATGTTGGTGAGCAACTCCAGATTTTCTGCAGTTTTCTGGTCCAGTGCAGCACAGGACACTGCGGATGAAAACCAGAAAACCTGGCATCCAGCTGCTCATCTAGTTTGGGACACATAGTGGGTGCTCTCTCACTTCCAGTCAAGTGACAGTTGTCATTTTCTCATCTCTTTTTCATGACATGTTGAGGTTTGACCAGTTTGACCAAAGCAGCAGATCTGGCCCTCCTTTGACAACCACCGTTATAGCATGCTAACTATAAGAAACAATTCAGGAGAAAACAAATGTTTTCCCTTATATGGAGTTTTCCTGACTTCAAAAGCTTGAAAACATCTGATCCTGAGATGATCATTTATTCCTTTTTCATTTTGTGCAGCACTATTTCTGCAGGAGCTCAGATAAACCAAATTCAGACGGATTTTTGTTATTCAGTCACTGGTTTCCTGAACATTTACTTTGGATCCAAGGTTTGTTCAAAGATGTTCTCCTGTCACTCAGTCAGGGAAGAAAAGTACTTCTCTCATCTGTTCCCACAATGCATTGCGCTCTGGCCCAGAAGAAGACGGAAACTGTTTCACCCTATTTCCTGAAAATTGTGCTAAAGGTTTTATTTTTGGTAAAATCCTGACTGTAATTACAGTTACTTGGATTTTTGTAGTAATGAATAGACTTTCGTGTGAATAAACTGAGTCAGTTTGATTTGAAAAGATGTTTATTGAAATTCAACAATTCATCTTCATGTAACTGGTGAAAACCTGAACACAGTTAGAGTTGCGTTCATCACTAAACGCTGATGAACGTCTGATCAGCGTTTACTTTCCCTCCAGGTCTGCTATGAGATACGGCTCTTGCTGCTTCAGGATGTTGTAGAAGATTTCTTTCTCCTGTTTGCTCTTTTTCAGCAGATGTGTATTTATCAGCTTTTTAACTTTTTTCTGCATGGTAGGTTCAGCTTCGATATCAGCATAAACCTCCGGGCTGATAACCTTCTTGAACAGTAGCTCATCCAATATGGGCTCAATGTTGGTCACTCTTTTGATCAGGTACAAACTATTTCTGTCCACAAACGGAGTCTCTGAAAGAAAATGATCAAAAATGTTGATTTCAGAATAACTCAAGTTATTTTAACAGGATGGCATTAAAATCAATTTTAAGATTTTACAAACTTCACTTTTGGATGTAAAGAAATGTTTGGCATCAAATCTTGAAGTTTTCCTGTTTCTACAGGAGCAGCTGATCTCTGGATAAGCAGCCAATTAAAGACAGGCGGTAATAATTAGCTTTTTATTTTCTCCCTGAACTGAACTGAACTGAACTGAACTGAACTGAACTGAACTGAACTGAACTGAACTGAACTGAACTGAACTGAACTGGTGTTTCTACAAGTTTAAATAGGAAACAGTAGAATGACTCACCCTCACTGGTAGCAGCATTTGAGGGTTGACCAGGCTGTGGAGCTGCAACAACTGCAGCAATAAAAACAATATCATTCCTGATCAAATCCATCTCAACAGAAAGAATATGTTCTGGAGGTTTGACATCATCAAGTCTCTGTTATCCCTATAGAAACCATGTTCGGTCATGTGACCGGTACCTCAGCCAGCCTTCCTGGGCCCGGTCCAAATACCTCTATGTACTCATTAAAGTGAACCAGGGTTCCAGTGTGAAAGTGTCTGAGAACTGGACACTTGTGTGTCATAACTTGGACGTCCAACATGGTGCCTCTGATCGCTGTCTAGGCATTTGTGTTGCTAAAAACTACAACAAAAAAATTGATTTTAAATGAACAGTTCAGGTATTTTTGATTTTAAAAAAGTCATTGCTGGAGATGTTTGGCTGTTCAATTAGTTTCTTATGACAAATGGAATAGAGAGCAAAATGTGACGCCTCTAGAAACTTTGGTCACATAATAAATGGCTCTTATATTTGACCAGAACCAGACTGAGGCCGGGCTTCAGCTCTCACTGCTCCTCATGTGTGGAACAACTTGATCTGCCAACCTCAGATATGAAGCTGCCATCACTGAACAAGCTGACTGACTAACAGCTGGAAATAATTGACTCTTTTTGGGTGAAGTTTTCCTGCTGTTTCTCCTGTTCAAGCAGAATAAAGAAACATTACTCACCATCTGGGGCATCAGCAACATATATATTGGCTTTCTTGACCTCTTCAGCTGCAAAAATTTGAAATAATATTTGTTTTTAACCATTTAATGCAATTAAAGAAAGATGTTAGAAGTGCGATATACAAATACAATACATGTGAGGACAGAGTAATAACTGTGAAATACATCAGAGAAAATCCTGAACATCCAGCTGTGACTGGATGGCTGCTTTAACTTCTCTGGATTCATTTTTCTCCAGAGAAACTTATATTGCACCAGAAATGTTGTTATTTCTGTCTCTCAAAGCTCTGGGTGCAACAGCAGCCTCAGCGGTTTGGTGCTCATCATTAAACCTGTGCAGGAATCTGTCTCCCCTCAGAGCCTGTTGACCCGGTTAGACTGTTTACTGGGTGAAACAGAAAAATCACACAGGTCACGTTTCTTTGGAAGAGCTGCACCCATGTTATGTTTACTGGCTCTGATTCAGATTTTTCTTTTGCGGTTTTGTTTTTTATAAGCTTCATATATTAATTTTGAAGCTTTTTGTTTGTTGCATTGATCTTTTTGTACATTAAACCTTTTCCCCAAGTATGTAAAATATTCCAACATCTTCCATTTTTTTCTGAAAGTACTTTGAACTTTACTGACTTACTTTTCTCCAACATGTTAGTTTAGCTCATTCTTGTTTTTGTTTTCTTTCCTCTTCGGCCTCTAAAGGTGTGTGAGGTTTACTAGATACACCCCCTTCAGAGAACAGTGATACATCACTGTGTTGAGCGTCAGTAATACATCATAAAGCCCAACACAGCAGCAGTGAAGCCCTTTGACTTGGCAGCTGCGCAGCTTGGATCAGTGATCCTGAGCTAAAACAAACCTAAAACATGGAGAACTAAACTCTTCGGTTTCTCAGGTTTCTTCCAAGAAAGACAAACGGAATAGAAAGAAAAACTTCCCTCCCTCCTCATGATCCAATTTAGAGGGTTTTCTCTCTTTATGTAGTTTTCTTGCATCAGCTTACTGAGTTGGAGCCAAAAGAAAGAGGAAAACTGAGCTGTTCAGATGTCAACCTACAAGATTCTACAGTGAAAGTAAAAAAGAGGCGCGCTAATTTAATGATTACTCTGTGAAATCAGTGAAATCCCAGAGAATGATCAAGCATGTTAGACTGTGGAGGTAAAAGCATCTAAATGTTTGAATTGTCCTGATAATCCTGGAGGAACTCAGTGATGATGTGGATATTTACCCAGTTCGTTGGCTGCCTGTCCGCAGTTGATCGCCCTCAGGATCTCCTCAGCCACCTTCAGAACTGTTTTCTCAGTGCAAGATTCAATCATCACCTCTGTCATCACCAAGTAGTCTTTACCCTCCACCTGGTTTTGCTTGACAACTTTTCGGTCCAGCAGTTCTGATCGGAACTTGTCAAAGTTCTTAAGGGACAAGTTCTCCAGGGTGTCATTTAAAATCTTTCTGGGTGTTTTTGCAGCCATTTCTCACAGAAATGATCCAGTTGAGCTGTGATGGTTGAAACAGGCGTTAGTCTTAAATCAACTTCTGACACTTTTCCACTCCTTCTTAAAGCTGTACATTTAAATGTTGTGGGAAAATTGAGATTCAGCAATAGTTTTCTTTCTGATTTAAACAATATTTGTTAAAGTGATTAATTCCTCTGAGGTCTGCACATATAGTCAAATGTTTTCTATTTTTTTAAAGATTATGGTCTTTCTGGAAATGCAGCTGGGCTCCTTCCTATTTATAACAACAGGTTCAGTGTAAAAGCAGACAGAGGTCCCTGAAGGCACCACGGAGGCTCCTCCTCAGTTCTGTTGGACGCAGTCAAAACTCCCCTCACTGCTCCACCTGTAGAGCTGGATGAAGTGGTTTCCACTGACAGATCATGTGATCAGCAGCTTTACAGGAAATGTACTTCATATTCTACATGCTGATGCTCCTTCTGCAGAAACACAAACTGGAATATTCTGCATATGATGCTTTTTACTGCAAGCAAATTCAATATTCTGCCCTGACAGTAAAATGCTCACTGCAGCAGAGATGCTTCAGGCCTTATTTAAAAATACATATATATATATTATACGGCCCAGGCGGCTTATAAAACACCTGGGGAAACCCTGATAAACATTAACAATGATCCGCCTTTATTTGCAACAGTTGACAGGATGAACCACCTGAACTGCAATCAAACATGACCTGCAATGAATTTGCCAACTTCTTTGCAGAGAAAATTAAAAAAGAAATAGAGGATTAATCTGCACATCCAGGCTAAATCCAGTACCAATGCTACATCTAAACATAGCAAATGCAGAAAAATGACTTCATTTCCAACTAAGTATGAAAGCTTAGAAGAACTTATGAATCAGTTCAGCTCCTCTTCCCACTGTCTTGATATTGTGCCCACACCTTTCCTTACAGTCCTGCCTATCATTGCCTCTCATCAGGTGTTTTTTCCTCAGGCTTTAAAAACAGAAATTATCAAACCATTGATAAAACAAAACAATCTGGAAATTGACCTCTGACCTCCCATTCATCAGAAAAATTAATGCTTAAGCAGTTAGATACCTTTCTAACGATAACCAACTGGTTTGATGTCTTTCAGTCTGGTTTCCGTGGTTACCACAGCACGGAGACTGGCCTAGTCAAAGTGTTCAGTGACAAACAAAGTGTTCCATACAAACATATCATGGAAGAAATTACTGTAACAAGAGTCTGAGGTGTGAGACTAAAGGAGTGAATCCCTGATTGTGAGGTACCAGGGATTCTGTGGAGCCCAACACAGACGGTCTGGTTCTGGTCCATTGCTAAGGAAAGGGGGTTGATGCCACAGAGGGCAGATAAGTTCTACGTCGGGGACGTAACACCTGATGGTCTCCAGGATCGAGGGCCCCCTGCTGTAAAGGTTATGAGAGCAGGTTGAAAACTCACGATAACCAAAGCAGAAGAGGAGCGAGGAGAACATTATAACAGTTTCCATTCACACAGACTGAGCTGTTCTGAAGAACCACAGTGCTGGTTCTGTTGGACCTCAGTGTTGACCAAGGGCATAGGAACCAGTTTATCATTGGGAGGGACAAATATGGGAACCTGACAGATCCGTAAATATCTTGAGCAGAAATGTCAAACAATGGTGTCATCAACACGTTAATCTGACACCTTGTAACATGTTGACAATCCAGTGACCAGATTAAAGTTATGCAGCCAAGTCACTGTGTTACTATATTTATATTTTTTAGCTAATGCATATTGTTGCCTTACGTTTCATGTGTAAAACCAGCGACACAAATCTAAGCAATGGAGGGAAAAGAGATGCACGTTCTTTAGCTGCTGGATTTCTCATTCAGTATTCAAGTTACTTTTTCAAAGCAACTATACGTCCCTGGTAATAAATGAACTACATATCATGTGTGTGGAGGCCTGTCACAAAGACAAAGTTGATAAATTGTTCCAGAAGTTATTGCGATAAACGGTAATATTTTTCTTTTGAGGCCATTTTAAGTGATACAATGAAAATGGCAAAATAATAATGCAAGAACACAATCTGAAAGATCAGTAAACTTTAAATTATACAGAAAAGGTCAAGTTGAGACCAAAGCAGCAACCTGAAAGCTTTTATCATCCAGTTTTTGGCAGAAAGAGAGCAAAAAAAGAGCAACGATAAAATGGAAATTATTGAATTTGTTTTAATTTATCAGAAGAAATATTGAAAAGTTTTTTTAAAAATCAACCTGACATCAGTCCTCACCTGTTCTCCTTTCTGGTTCTATTCTAATTAATAAAACTGTTGTATCTTCACATCCTGAAGCTGCCATAACTAGCAGATGATCCATTATGATGTCACCAGGTGACTCTGAACCCATCCAATCACTGAACAGATGCTTAGAACAGAGAAATGTGCCAAAACTTTCTCCAGCTACTCAGAAACAAAACTCAAGTTAATATTTTTGGGCTGGTCTAAACCAGCCATCTTGAAACCAAAAACTCTCTAAACATAAAATAGTTCAGCATTTTTCTGAATGCTACAGAGAGAATTGCTGCCAACATGTAAGTTTCTTGGGATAAATATTGACTCAAAACTTTAAAAATGTCAAAAGAAAAAGTGGCAAATCTAGTCATGTTTAATCTTCATGTTTCAGGCATATCAGAAACATTTAGTAGGAAAACTCATCAAGGCTATTTTTACACTTGGAGATGATAAAAGAGTTGATTGGCTTAGATCTTATTTTACTGCTATCTGATACCGTCTGACTATCAACCGTTTTATGTAGGAAAGAACTCCAGAGTCCAAAGTGAGGGATCGTGTCTGACAGCTCAAACCTGGATAAAAATGGAACATGCAAGCAATGAAGATACAATCCAGTCAAGAGCGGATTAAAATTCCTGCACAGCGATGTGAGAAACTGATTAAAAGTCTTGCAGTAAACGCCGACAGGAATCTAAGACTTGTTGTATCATGAACTTTTACTGGAAAAACTGCTGACAAAGCAGCTGAACACAACTTCAGCAGTCGAGTTTAAAAGGCCTGAGGCTTAACAAAACTATCTACAGGAGTTCATGTGTGGGGCGAACAGAGGAACATCATCACAGAAAGTCTGATTCATGTTCACATTGAACTATCAGACCCAGTTTTATACATTTGTAAAAATCTCAAATTCATTGTCCAGCTAAAATATGAACCAACGTCCAGGTCTGAGGTAAAGATCCAGTTTTTCATCCAGGATGTGTCTCTACATTGTTGCATTCATCTCTACCATAACTAGTCTACCAGTTCCTTCCCCATAATGGAGGATATGATTATATCTGTCAAGCTTTGGACTTGAGAATACAGGAAACCCCTGTTGCTGGGAGCCGGGCTGCTGATTGAGTGATTGAGACATAATTACTGTAGTACGGGAATTTTACTGGAACATGTTATTACAGGAGCCTGCTGGGGCAGAGGGGTAAAATATGTGTCTGCATGATGCTATCATGAGCTGCTCTCCTACAGACGTCCACAGTGTCACGTAACAGCAGAGGATGTCTGTGATCCAGGAGACCACCTGGGTCTCACTTCCCCAACCCAGAACTGAAGCTGCATTTTATGGATTAACTAACAACAATAGACAAATGGCAAGACCATCGTTGTTGGGCTCCACAGAATCCTTGGTGCAAAACAATCAAGGATTCACTCCTATAATCCAATCAAGTCTCTCTTCTCTGTGCTGGGAATCACCCAGAGACGGTGACACCCTGCTGCTACGTGATCTGCTGACCAGAACCTACCAAAGGAAACCAGAATCCACTGTTAGTCAGAGCTGACTTGACAGACTCCTCTGACTCTGTATTTCTGTTCTCACCTTGCAAGGTTTTAATAAATGTCTTATTTTTCTTCTCTTGTTAAAGTAATTTTTCCTCAACACCAGCCAAACAGGGAAACTTGACAGGTTGATGCTACCACTGTACTTTACGGTAGGCATTGGCCTGGTGATGAACTCGGTAACCTCCTAAAATGTTGCCTTGCCTTCACACCGCAGAGTTCAATCTGTGTCTCATCTGACCAGGTCTGAGTCCTTCAGGAGCCTTTTGGTGAACTGTAGCCGGGCGGCCAGGAAACCTGTGAGGGATTTACCGCCTCACTAACAGGCGTCTTGTGATTTCTATGCTCTCACCAATTTAACTGGTAAATGTATGTTTTTGTTTGGGGGAAAGTTTAAACCTGATTTAGTTAATATTTTGTTTTAGTCAGTCTCTCCTTCTCTTTCAGGTCACCTGATCATGTGTTGCCATGGAAACGCAGCCCTGATCATGCGTTGCCATGGAAACGCAGCCCTGATCATGCGTTGCCATGGAAACGCAGCCCTGATCATGCGTTGCCATGGAAACGCAGCCCTGATCATGCGTTGCCATGGAAACGCAGCCCTGATCATGCGTTGCCATGGAAACGCAGCCCTGATCATGCGTTGCCATGGAAACGCAGCCCCGATCATGCTGACAGGCCCTGGTGTTTTCAATCAGCCTCACCTGAAAAGTCCACGTCGTTTGAGGGACAGGAGACGTCCTGGATGTTGTTTGGGCACAGATTGCGTTTTAGTTTTGAAGTTGTCAAAGTTAATTGTAATTACGTAAATGTTTTTCTATGAATATAGTTGAGTAGATGTATATTTTCTGTCTGGAAACATAAGCGGTGTCTCCACCCCTGAATTAGCCCTGAGGATTTAAAAGCTGCTGGCTCAGACCAGGGGGAGGGAGGCTCTTCCTCCTACTGATGGTTGAAATCATGTCTTGCTGTGAAACTGCAACAAAGTCATTTTGAAGTGCAAACATAAAAAATATTCAGAGCTCTGCAATTTTTGGACGCTGTCTGGATCCTGCATGTTTTGCTGCCTGGGCCTCTTTTTCAGGCCTGAAAGGCGTTTGACACAGATCTCAAACCCACAAAAACAATTCATAAATCAGACATTTTCTTTTAAATTCTTTTATTGTGAATGCCTTATTCATGTCAAAGTTGGTCTCAGAGAGGTAAAGTGTGGACAACAGCTACAATATGCTTGGCATGAGCTTGACGAAGAGGAATTGAAAGTTTACTCATTCTAATTACTGGACCCAGTCCTGTATTGCTGTGTTTCATCACTTCCTCTGCAGCAGGTCATTTCCTCGCATGTTGAAGTTGTTTCTCCGAATCAGAAACAAGAATCCAGCAGTGAGTAAAGACAGGAGTTTAAATGGCAGGTGGGCAGCCTGCAGCACAGCTACTGATACAGGAACACATGTTGATGACCTGATCATCAACATGTGATCAGGTCATCAACATGTGATCAGGTCATCAACATGTGATCAGGTCATCAATATGTGATCAAGTCATCAACATGTGATCAGGTCATCAACATGTGATCAGGTCATCAACATGTGATCAGGTCATCAATATGTGATCAGGTCATCAACATGTGATCAGGTCATCAATATGTGATCAGGTCATCAACATGTGATCAGGTCATCAATATGTGATCAGGTCATCAACATGTGATCAGGTCATCAACATGTGATCAGGTCATCAACATGTGATCAGGTCATCAACATGTGATCAGGTCACTGTATGTTGATGACTGTATCATCATATGAATGAAACAAACTGATGCACTAACAGAAACAACAGAAACTATTCAGGAAGGGAAACCCCAGAATAACTCAAACAAACCCACAAAGAAAAACTAATAATGCAAAACTTTGAGCCATGAATAACAAACCGAAAACCCAAAACACCCAGAAATCCTGATAATTCAACACCCACTGATTTAAAACTATGTGCCATTTAAATTTGTCAAATTGAAGTTTTACTCATAATGTCTCTTATGGACATAGATGCAGAATAAAGTTATTTCTTGTCATTACTTTTGCCTTGGTCTTTAGTTTAATGTCATTAATATGATGGTGTGACGTCGATTTCTTGTCAAAGTGAATTCAAATTAAACTTGTGTATACATTTAATGAAAATCATGCTTGTGGTTTGACTAAAATCAAATTATATTCTTTGTTTCTCTTCCTCCACTAAAGTTCAGATTTTTACAAACGACTCCATGACAAAGACTGACAAAGAGCTGAAAGCCTTTAGAAATGATATTTCCAGCTATATTGTCAGGTGATATGAACCTGACAGAAGCTGGTTAATGAGTTTTCTCTGCTCACCTGCCTGCTGACAGTTGGTGCTGGAGGTGGAGTTAATGTAAAGTAACGTAAATGAACAGAATTAGTTAACAGATCAGCAGGTTTTGGAAAACTTTGGAACTTTGTAGTTTAAGTTGCTAACATTCAGCTGACCATTTCTTCTTCATTTTTTGTCAGAGTTTGATATCATTATAAAGTTTAGAATCCATACTTTCAGAATCTCTTAATATCTCAAAAGGCCTTTGGGAAACTTGACACATTTACTTAGTTATGCATAATCTGACAGAGAAAAGGTACGAGACGTTCTGCTCCCTCACACTAAAACATGTCATTTTAGTGGCTGCTGTCCAGGAGTCCAGGATAGAGGAAGAATTTCTTGTGCAGAGAAACTCTGTCAATAACTGGCATCTGTTTCTTTTCGTCGTCACCACATTTTGAAACAAGGTCCTGGACCTGTGGAGTTGAAACAGCGTGAACAATTAGCTAAAGTTTTCTGAATAAATCAGTAACATCATTACAGACTCATTGTAGGAATCTAATAAACATGGGTTAGGGTTCAGTTCAGTTCAAATCTTCAACCTATTGGGAATAGTTGTCCAGTCCCCTTCAGCTTTATTCATTTCCTCTAGATAAACTGCCGGCTCCTTTAGTTTCCTCTGTTCGTTATGGAGACTGGAATTAAACGCACCATTTGAACCAAAGGTTTGAAATGCTCTTCTCTTCAACACGCTGCCAGCGTTACAAAGACGCATTTAGTTCAGTGTTAATGAGATGATATTCAAAAAGGCTTTTTTTTTATTGACTGACTTTAGTTGCCTCAGCGATGAACTGTGTAAAGTTTATAATGTCTGCGCATCTGAATTATAACCTGTCAAAATGACGGAAGGGATTCAAATTTTTCCGTTATTAAAGAAACAAAAAAACAGTCAAATACAGAAAATATTCTGTTAATGTGACTCCTGGATGCACATCAGAGCAACTTGACAGGGTAAAAACCTCCTTCAGGTGCAGCTCAGATCACCTGGATGCCCAGAAGGACTTGAACCTTAATGTCCAGGGAAACTGAGTCTGTTTCCTGAAGGAGGCTTTTCTGCTGCTTCTATACATTCTTATCACTTATTGGGCTTCACTAAATTAAACTTTGTTTCCTTGGCTATTCGAAATGATCCCTCCCAAATATTATTTATAAATAAATCAATAAATCAATCAATCAATCAATCAATCAATCAATAAATCAATAAATAAATAAGAGTCCGGGTGGAACAAGCGCAGAGTTTCCCCGAACATTAAGATTCAACTCCTTTTGTGAATGTGTGTGTGTGTGTGTAGGTGTGGGTGTGTGTGTGTGTGTGTGTGTGTGCGTGCGTGTGTGTGTGTATAGGTGTGGGTGTAGGTGTGTGTGTGTGTGTGTGTGTAGGTGTGTTATAGCAAGCAGCTAAAAACGATAGAGGAAAGACACGTCCAGTACAAAATGGAGGAATGGAAATGAATAAATATTAGTTTTTCTGTTTGTGCACCACTGTCCCAAAAAGCTTCATTCATCTATTGCTATAATTGAATCCTAATCTTTATATAATCTGCAGTAAATTAATGGGGAAAAATTCAAAACTGTCACAAAATTAATTGAAAGTTGGTTTCAGAAATCATAGCTTTTTCGTACCTTAGTGAAAAGATCAATAATGTGATTCTGATATGAGTCTGGAGTGAAAACCTTCACGATGTTCTGGATGAGGATAGATCCATTTTTTGACTCTCTGAAGGCCTTATTGTCTGTAGGAAGACGAACAGACATGAAAAAGTCATGAAGCTACAAGAATGAGAGCAAGTTTATCAGAAGTTGGACTCTAAACCCACCAGGCGTGCTGGCGAGAAGAGCAATGAAGTCTTCCTCTTTGTGCACAGCTTTATCCAGGTTGGGTTCAGGGTCCTCGGGTGGTGGAGCTGGGGGTCCTGTGCTTTCGCCGTCATGGACCCAAGATGTGACTCCACTTCTTGCTGAAAGATAAAAATGACAGTCGGGTTAGAAAAGACCCTGACATGATCTCTCAGTGGGTTTAGCTCATCTGTAAGTCACCTCCTCTGCAGGCCTGTAAGATGATGACCTTCGGTTTGTGTATTAGTGCCTGACAGCCATGGCTGTCCAAGCGTTTGTAAATTTTGTCGATTTCAAAATCATCATGTTTGTCCTCTTTCCAGTCAACGCCAAGAATTTTCCCCAGTTTGCCATGAGACATAATAACCACGAACACGCTGTCAGTCTGCTTCAGCTTGTCAAGTTTAGCGAAATCTTTTAACGCATCGTCAATCCCCTGAAGGAAGACATGAAACCGTGTAACCAGTTATTACATTTCTTTATCAGCCAGACAAGAACCAGTTTGAATTATTGTCCCATTCAGAATAAAGTACCTTTCCAGTGAGGTTTTGCCGTTTTACCACCTCATATCCCAGACTTTGGAGAAGTTTCTCCATGTTCTCCTCGTCTTTCTCTGCTCCATGTCTGGTCAGTTTGTCATCAGAAAACGTGATGTTGGTGATCATCAGAGCTACGCGGTTCCTGTAGGTGTCTTCAGTCACACGGTAAACCTGACAGAGAGAAAAGAAACAAAAAGTTAACTGTTGATTTAAAAAGAAACAGCTGAACTGGAACCTGGTAGCATTACAGTGAGAAAAAGATGAACAAAAATCAAATAAAGATTTACATTATTTACATAAATATATATATAGATTGGTAATGCATCCAAAATAACACATTATTATACCTTCAGTGTTTTTATCTGTGTATTTTTCTTTACCAAAATAAATTTCACTCAGGATAAGAATTTACTGACCTCTGGATCATCCTTTGTGGACATCCAAAAGTCTTTCACGTTACCGACTGGAGGAGTAAAGAAAGAAAAGTTCAAGTTACATTTTTTAGAGCATCCTTATGAATGCATTATCTAGATGCATGTAATGTGTTGTGTTGTTGCTGCACCTCCCCTTCACTCCCTACTTCCTCCTCTGAGAGGGGAGATGTGCTTCCAGCTCTCCGTCTAACTGGTGAATTGAGTTTCCTAAATCTGCTGGGATTTATCCTGCCCAGAACTGAAGTAAACTCTGTCTAAGCTGGTTTCGAGAGAAGATTCGCCTGGTTTCTGACGGCCTCCGTCCAGATGCCCCGCCCTTCTTGCCCCTGTGAATTAGCCAGACTGATCAGCCTGCAGCCAACTAGTTTCCCAGTCACACCTGTTAACGGTCGCTCTTCCTCTTTATTACAACTTGCTCTTGTTACTGAACCAGGTTGGTTTTAGTGACTCAGGTGAGTCCCAAGGATGTTGTTTAACATATAGTTTTGGGCTAAANTTGCTCTTGTTACTGAACCAGGTTGGTTTTAGTGACTCAGGTGAGTCCCAAGGATGTTGTTTAACATATAGTTTTGGACTAAAAGCTACTAATAAAACATTTTCTACTTTTTCTTCCGCAGAATCTCCTTCAAAAATCACATTTTAAACAAAGTTTGGGAATATTTATTCTGTCACCAAAAAGAAGGAAAAGGCTATTCATGCTAATAAAATCTACAGACGCATTTTGCTGTGCAGCTCTGATGAACATGTGTTAATGGATAACATTTTCATTCAACTTGATCTCTAACGTAAGACAAAAGAAATAAAAAATGAATCAGTCTGAGTCACATTTGTTGCTTCTGAATTTAAGTAAAATTTGCCACATTTCCAGGCAAGGATTGGGTGGAATTGGGTATTTATATATATCTTCGGTCAAATCTGAAGAGACACTTAGAAGACGTGAAGTTGTTTAGGAGGTGGTCTACGCTGACGTCATCGTCGCGCTCCTGGAAAGAGCCGGGTTCATCCCTGGACTCCTCCCCTTCGCTGGTTGGCTCTTTGTGTTTAGCAGGAGAGGAAAAGTCACACGAGTTTCTTTGACATGCAAAAAACACCAACAGCAAATATAAAATCCACGCCGATGGAAAATGCTTGTGATATTTGTTTACTTTGTTTTTTGCAGATTCTATAGTGTCAAAATGTCGTGTTCATACGAGAGGTTTTGGGAGTCCCGCCTTTTCTTTCCTGTTAGGAGAGAGTTCAGGTATCCTTGGCCGCCTTCTGCTTCAGGAAGAAATGCAACAGAAAGCTTCCACGGCATAAATGAACCTTTAGAAATGTTTAACCAATCAAAAACCGCCTCATGCAGCAGGTCAGCTCTTCCCATTTCAAACGTCAGTTGGTCGTCTTGAACAGATCAGTGAAATAAACTGTTGCTGTGTTTTTTCTCGCTCCTGTCAGAAAGTTAAACTTTTTTTTGTTGTCCAACCAATTTTGTATTAGGGAGAAAGAAAATGAGGTAATGGGAGTGAAAATAATCTCTTCAGAACAAAAACTATTTATAATATAATATAAATATATAATATAAATATAAAATATTTATATTTATATTAATTATTCAAATTAACATAGTAAATTGAAACAGAAAATCTGATCATTTAGACGTCTCTCTTTCCCTTTACGAGAGGGGAAACAACCACTTTATTCTGCCAAAAAAGGGTTAAAGGGACTTCAACAATTTACCATTATCACATCCTCAAAGTAAGAAAAAACTTTGTCGATTCTGTGAAATATTGAACTTCAAATTTTGCTCACAGAATAAAAACAGCAGCAGGAAACATAGTTACCAGGACAGATTCACATCTTATTTTCTGTGCAGGAATGAAATAATCATAAAAAGTTGTGTTTGCAACTTTAAAACTCTTCATATTATGCTTGTATATTTCTGTGAAAATACAAAGATAAAGAGGATTTTCAAAGTTAGTGATTATTTCTGTCCCACTGCTGTTCCTTTCTGATGCATAGTTTTTCCCCAGAGCAGCTGACATGATTGGGTAAAATAAAAATATATCTGCACTTATAGTCCCCACGCGTTTTTGAATATGTACCTCAGAAAGTGGTAATTGTTGGTTTGTTGGCTTTCTTTTATTAGGTTTTCCACTTTTTAAAAAAAAATGTTTTTTAAAATTCAAGATTATAGAAATTCATTGTTAGCTAAATAGGAATATTGTCTGTGTGTCTGTGTGTCTGTCTGTGTGTCTGTGTGTCTGTGTGTCTGTCTGTCTGTGTGTCTGTCTGTCTGTGTGTCTGTGTGTCTGTCTGTCTGTCTGTCTGTGTGTCTGTGTGTCTGTGTGTCTGTCTGTCTGTCTGTCTGTCTGTGTGTCTGTGTGTCTAGCTTGCAGGAGGCAGGTGGGGGACGTGAGCCCATCAGCAGCAGCAGCAGCAGCAGGAGACGTCAAAGGATCGCCGCTGCCGTCATCGGTCTTGCTCGCGGTCGGAACCGAAGAGGCCTGTGCAGAAGTTTGTAGGAAGTTCTGTGGGTTCATTGTTGACTGTCAAGCTTTGTATTCTTTGAAGTTATTCTGGAATAACTTATTCTGACTTCCTTGTGTCTGGATTTATTTATTTTTTTCTATGGCATTTAAATCATTGTGATTGATTGTAATTGTTGTAAGTTAATTCATGATTGTTGTCTTTTATAAGAAATAGTGTATTTATAGACTTCTGTACAGCACATTGGTGCAGCTTAACGGGTTTAAAAGAGCTTTATAGATAAATTTGACATTGACATTGGACTGGAAGTCTGACAAAGACGAATAAAAACTGCAGTAAAATATCGGAGACCCAACGTACATAAGTCCCAGCAAGCCTACGGAGGCATCCGAAGACCAGAATTGTGGTAGTTATAATCTGTGTACTGGATACAGATACTGGATACTGGATTTTGAAGGAATGTACAGAGGAAAACATTAATATGGACGTGAATCAGACCATCTCGACTACATGCATGGTCAGGACCACACTCTCTAAGCTGTTGGCCTTCCTTAGTCACTTCTTGTTCATGTGTTACTGTCAGCAGCATTAAATGTCATGGTTATGTCAGCGTGCAGCAGTGTGAGCAGATAAAACAGAGAGTCATTTTGTCCATAACACAGTGCTTTTTATGAATTACTTGTAACATTTTTGGTCTAAAAAAAAATCACAAGATTCATAGTTTCTTTTACGAAGGACATTTTAGTTTCATTAGTCTTTTTGTTTTTCATAATGTAGCATCAGGCATTTTTTCTAACATTTTTTTGTATCTATGTTTGTCCTTAACTTGATCTTTGTTAGCACATTAGCTCCACTTTACACCAATCTAACTTTTAGCCACATTGTAATGTTCTCGTCAAGAGTGTATCAACTCTGAGTAAACACCGAGTTAAACCACAGTAAAGGATGAGATGGAGATGTGGAGTAAGATTGAACATTTCCTGTTGACCTCCTCTGGTTCATAAACTGCTGTGAAAAAGCATTGCTTCAACTTAGTTTCTTGTGGATGGCACAGGATTAAATGCTGAAAACACAACAACATACAGCCATGCTTGCTGCAGCCCAAGGAAAAAACAGGAAATCGCTAAAAAGGAAGTTCATTGTTCACAACACAATGATTCATTAAAATAAAAGCCTTCAAATTTGCTGCAGCTACAAATAACTTAAAATGCCATTAAACACAATATCCATAAAATATTAAAGAAAATGCTGTGAAAGCAGCACACTCCCCGCCTGCCCTCTGTGAGGTCACTGTGTCTTTGGATCATCAAACATTAGTCCACAGCTCATTCGTTAGGCAGAAGCAAAACAACTTCTGTGACAGGTCTAAGATATGTTTTGGGTTGCCTTGCTCTGCTGTTGTGACTTCGACCTTTCTTACACATCCATCTTGTCCTGGGAATGTGGCAGTGATCCTTGCCAGTGGCCAACAGTTGCGAGGAGCTTGCTTGTCCTTGAGAAGAACTAAGTCTCTTATTTCTAAGTTCCTTTTGGGTACCGTCCATTTTGAACGCTGTTGTAAAGATGGCAGGTACTCTCGTCTCCAACGAGCCCAAAACTGATTTGCCAATGCTTGTACTTGCCTCTACTGCCTCGTAAGCAAGTCTTTGTCAGGAAAATGTCCAGGAGGTGGTGGGACTCCAGCCTTTAGCGTAAGAACCATTGCAGGTGACAGGATAAAAGGATTTCCTGGATCTGTAGAAACAGGCATTAAGGGACGGGCATTGATAATGGCAGTAACTCCCGACATTAGAGTACACAAGACTTCGTGAGTCCAGGAGATGTTTTACATAGCATCCAAAATCCTCCTTGCCATGCCAATCATCCGTTCCCATGAACCCCCCATGTGAGAAGCATGAGGCGGGTTGAATTCCCAGACACATTCCTGATCGGTGAGGTACTTCTAAATGCTTGTGTCCATCTGTAGCTCCTTGGAAGCCCCAATAAAGTTTGTGCCACAATCAGATGATTTATTCCTGAAAACCCTGCACTTCCTGAGAGGATGTGGTTTATTGTGGAATGGACAGGTCTTGCTGAGATTATCACTGGTTGAGACATCAGTTTTTGAAACCAAAACTGGTTTGTGTGAGTTAAAACTCTTACTAATTCCTTTCTCTGATTTAAATACACAGTGGATTTAAATACACAGAGGATAATTAGGTGACTCAAGGGCAACACAGAGACTCAACTGACACAGAAACCAAAATAAACACACAGAAAAAACCAAATCCTCACAGTTACTGTCCATCATGGTCAGTTTGATATGAATATATGTAATGTAAGCATTTAATTATAAATAAAAATGTTGTCTTTAAGAAGCAGAATAAAGCCTAACTTTTCATAGCCGTGCTGCTGCGGCAGAACCAGTCAAACATGGAGACGTTGGCATGATTCATTTAGTGCTATGCAATTGGAAAATAACTCAGAACTACTCATTCTTTTTTTCTCGCTCTGTCGGCTTTAGATACACGCAAACTCGTTGCCATAGCAACTGACAACAACATGTATCAGGATTCAGCACCAGAAACTCTCAAGCATCACCCCCACATAGAAGAAAACATTCAGTTCGTTACAGTTTTATGCTTTTAGGCTTGATGTGTATTTGGCTTTTATTCAAAAGAGATCGTTGTGGTCGATTAGCCACCGCTGCTATTAGCCAGGCTAACACAGGGATAGCTGATTAGCTAATTTAACTGCTCTCCAAAGTCCAGTCCTGGAGGGCCACTGCCCTGCACCTTTTACATGTGCCTCTGCTGCACCACACCTGGATAGAATGATTAAGTCATTAGCAAGGCTCTGGACAGCTGATCTACAACATAAGTTCTCCAGGTAATTAAGCCATTTCATTCCAGTGATTTGTACCTGTGGCCCATCTAAAACCTGCAGGACACCTTGAGGACTGGAGTTTGACACCACTGCTCTAAGCTGTTGGCCTTCCTTAGTCACTTCTTGTTCATGTGTTACTGTCAGCAGCATTAAACGTCATGGTTATGTCAGCGTGCAGCAGTGTGAGCAGATAAAACAGAGAAAAGACAAAGAGTCCTTTTGTCCATAACACAGTGCTTTTTATGAATTACTTGTAACATTTTTGGTCTAAAAAACCCCACAAAATTCATAGTTTCTTTTACGAAGGACATTTTTAGTTCCATTAGTCTTTTTGTTTTTCATAATGTAGCATCAGGGATTTTTTTTTTCAATTTTTTTGTATCTATATTTGTCCTTTACTTGATCTTTGTTAGCACATTAGCTTTCTTAAGGTAATAGCTGAATATGTAACCACATCTCTAATTAGTCAAATCATAGACTGTTACTCGCCGGTGCGTCTTGTTTCTCCTCCCCACTGCTCCTCATCCTGTCTCCTGGTTTCCTCATGGTCTCTTCTTTTCTCTGGTTTGGGTTTATTTTTATTCATTGGACTTTGTTGTTTTCTTGTAAGTTAGATTTTTAATTAAATCTACAAGAGAACTTTGACGTCTCCTTCCTGCTGCATTTGGGTCCACACTTCAACCGGACATCATGACAGACGGTGGAAATGCATTGAGCTTTAAAGTCACTCTGTCCATCATGGTCAGTTTGTAATTCATAAATATAATGTAAACCTTTAAATATACATAAAACATGCTTTTCAGAACCACAATAAAGCCTAACTTTGCTACAAAATAAAATGGCAACAATGAACTTTTTCCTTAATTCTTCAAGTTAAGAACTAAAATATAAGAATATTTTTACAGCCAAAATATTTACTGGAAATGGTGCATATAGTACATCTATAGTCATAGTAATGATATCAATAAATGTTTATCAAAATATTGCTACTGATGACTGACGTCCACTTTACTGGACAGTAGTATTAGTCAGTAGTATTAGTCAGTAGTATTAGTCCATAGTATTAGTCAGTAGTATTAGTCCGTAGTATTAGTCAGTAGTATTAGACAGCAGTATTAGTCAGTAGTATTAGTCAGTAGTATTAGACAGTAGTATTAGTCAGTAGTACTAGTCCATAGTATTAGTCAGTAGTATTAGTCCGTAGTATTAGTCAGTAGTATTAGTCAGTAGTATTAGATAGTAGTATTAGTCAGTAGTATTAGTCAGTAGTATTAGTCAGTAGTATTAGACAGTAGTATTAGTCAGTAGTATTAGACAGTAGTATTAGTTCGTAGTATTAGTCAGTAGTATTAGATAGTAGTATTAGTCTGTAGTATTAGTCAGTAGTATTAGACAGTAGTATTAGTCTGTAGTATTAGTCAGTAGTATTAGACAGTAGTATTAGTCAGTAGTATTAGTCAGTAGTATTAGACAGTAGTATTAGTCAGTAGTATTAGTCAGTAGTATTAG